>JALPQI010009444.1:0-43474 GCA_025490895.1 Thaumatotibia leucotreta
CAATAAAAACACGGTGTATAATTAATAATTAAATAACTGGGACACTTATACTCTAACCCCTTCATTCATAAACATCTCCTAACTTATCAAGCCAATAAGTATTGTCTGTCCCTTTCGGTCTTATCAATTTGTGTCTGTAATTTAAATTATCTATGTGCGGCGAGGCGACCAATTCGATTTGAATAAAAGCTGATATTACTATTTTTTGAATTGATATAACAACCGTATTCGATTTTTTACTGCCTGTATAAGGATGACTAAACTAACCTCGTTTTATAAATAGTAAAATAATTAGGTAATAATAATTTTGCTCAAGTTTTAGTTATATTGTGTATCTTATTTAAAACAAATAAATTGACGTGAAATACAAAGAAAGAAAATAAATAGTGTTAAAAAATATGACCGGGTGCTTAGACAAGTCGCCAATCGCTAACGCTTAATCGTCAATCGTAAACGAAAGGCAGCTAACTGTCTTTGTCGCACTAATATGAAAGAGTAACAGAGAGGGAAAACTACGATACGATACTAGTTAAGCGTTAGCGCTTAGCAACTTGGCTAAGCATCCTAAAATCCTGACAGACAGACTGCCTTTCGTTTACGATTGACGATTAAGCGTTAACGATTGGCAACTTGTCCAAGCACCCAGATTTGTTGATTGTTTGTTAATCATTACCTACGGTTTCTGGACGCATTTTAGAACACTGAAGAATGTATATTGAATGTGATATCATACTAAGAAAGTTACTGTTATCTTGATTAATAACGTAAAATCACTGTATTATTTCCTGTACTGTGTTAAAAATATATCAAAATGTTATAAACATTTTACGAAAAATGTTTCTACTATTAAATGCTATTTCTACAAGCAATCTTTTGTAAACAAAATGTTAAAGATTTGTGTGAAAATCTTGATCCGTCCCAATGTATTCATGAACGAATATAATTGTTTTTAAAGTAAAACTGACTTTGTTTTATTAAAACCCAAAGATAGTAAGAATAGATTTGTCACCACCCCACCTCCTCCTGCGGGTGTCGTAAGAGTCGACTAAGGGATTGAAGTGTCACTAACCATCACTATACACGGTGTTTCTGGTAACACTCAAAACCTCAGACACCCCAACTGATTTTTATTTTTTTAAACTTATCTATAGTATTCATTTTTTAATCTGTTGTTTATTTATTTTTTTATTGGATGTTTGATTTTTCTGTACACCTCTACTCGACTTTTAACTCTACACTCAGTAAAATAATTGCTAGCTACCATCATAAACCTTGAAACTATTTATTTTGTACATTATTGCAACGACATAAGGTTTACCAATAGACAGCTGTGTCGCTGTAAACCACTTTAAAACTTTGTCACAGTAAACTTCAAATAGGAAAGCTAAGCAAACTTAACTTAACATTCAAAATGACAAAGTTGTAATTAGGTACGAGTTCGATTTCTTATGATTATGACACTCGAGCGTTTTCAAATTAGGGGCCAGTTGCATCGAGGATTAAGGACTAAAGCATAGATGTAGTACAACATTTATTATACAAGTAACAATCCTTATCTGGCTTACCAATTAAATTCGGTGTCAAAGAGAGATGTACGTACGTTTTCTATTTCTGAGTTACCTGTGATGTCACTGGGTTTATTTGAAAACGGTCAGTTTGACATGTCCGCTCCTAAGAATTAAAAAGACATATCTTCTAACAAAAAGTTTATTAAAAAGGTAGGTTTGACCTTTAGAATTAGAAAGACTTGTTCTAATCAAATGTAGGTATGGAAAAAGAGTATTTTTAGTCATGCATAACATTTGGGAATATTTCTGTCTCTTTTTAGCAAAGTAAGTTAGAAAGAGACTGCTGCTTGTAAATTGTAGCTGTATAAAACCAGACCCCTGATTATGACACTATTTTGTTATGACTGCTTGCTTATGCTGATACTTCACTTGGCGTATGTATTTGCGTTTTGCCTCTTGCTCCCATTAGTATACAGGTGGAAGCGAGAGTCATAACGCAAACACGCCAACTGGAGTGCCTCCTACGTAAAAATGCGAAATATTCCCTAATGGTGTTGTATGGTGGTGTGTGGGCGTATCTGTGGCAACAGGAATATGTTAACATAACATATTAACATATTAACATTATATCTGTAAAAAATCGACTGTTTAGCTATCCACAGCTCATAAAATAACCAACCTGCATGTTACAGACAAGCGGACAACAGAGACGGGGCGGACAGAAAGTGCATGGGCGATCGTACGGGACGCAACTTTAGAACTTGTATAACTGCGTCCGTACGATCTCCTATGTTCGGGCCCCAATGTTGTGAAGGGCTGAACGGCCGTATCTTTTTTTTTTTTACTCGAGACGTGTGTATCTTTCGTTCGTGTTTATAGCCGTTAGTTCATAGATTAGTAGCTTGCGGTGAGACCAGTGTCTAAGAGCTCGTTCCCGACTATGTCGGATGTGGGCCGATTTTTAATCGGCCGTTCCGGTGGCAGAACATTTTATATGCTGTTCACAGTCGTCCCAACAACGATTTTGTGTCGGAGTCGATATAAAATGTCGTCCGTTTTGAACCAGGTCCTGAATTCTGTCGATTTATATTGCATTGTTTAGTACTGAATTGGTACTATTTGCTACCTTTTGTAAAAAAAACTAGAACTTTCCATTTCAAAAGCTTTATTTGAAATAGTCTGGTCCCGCCATTATAACGTTATGGCGGAACCAGGTCCTGAATTCTGTGTATTCATGTTATATTGTTTAGTACTGAATTGGTACTATTTGGTACCTGTTGTAAAAGAATTAGTACCTCTTCCATTTCAAATAGTCTCGTCCCGCCATTATAACGACTGATTAACTAACTCAGTACTAAATAATGCAATATGAATCGGTCGAATTCAGTATCGGATCCCGCCATTATAACGGTTACGAATGCTCTCTCAGATTCAGAAATGTTTAAGTATTAACTATGTGTGTTGGTGAGTTTAAAATAAAAAAACAACTCTTTCAGTTCATTTACATAAGTAATGACCAATTGTGTACATAAAAATTACAACAAAATTAGCGGATGTTCAAGAGCTGTTCAAAATGTCGCCCGCCTTGGCGACGGCAGAGCAAAGCTCGTTTCCGTAAATTGTTTCTGATTGACTGCAGCACTTCAGGAGAATTTTTAACCGTCTCAAAAGAGGCAGTAATTTTGTTTCGTAGTTCGTCAGTAGTCGTCGGTCCTGGTCCGTTATCGTACACCAACGTTTTAATTTTACTCCACAAAAAAAGTCTAGTGGAGTTAAATCCGGTGATCTGGCTTGCCATTGCACTAGGCCTCGACGTCCGATCCAATGCTGCCCATAAATATTGTCCAGATGTCTCCTGACGTTTATCTGGAAGTGTGCAGGAGCAACCATCATGCTGGTAATACATTTGATGTACAAACTGCAAGGGAACGTCTTCAAGCAACAATCTATTGAGCTCCTGACACAGACGATAGTGAAAAGGTGTTGCTGGTCGTCTCTCAAAATTCTCCAAATATTCTTATGATCACAGTTAAACCGACGACCAGCTTATCGTGTGCTAGCCGTATGATTAACGCGAAAATACTCTAAGACGGCCTCCTCGAAATCAGGGTTCATTGCATCATGCCTTACTCTGGCCATTGGTGGTCGAAAGAATCGTAGTCTCAAAGTCGTTGAGTAGCTGCGGCTATGGTGGCATTCGACACGGCGACACAAAATTCCTCGTGATAAGTCCTTACCGCTAAATTGACATTGTCATTGCGGCGTGCTTGCGTTCTTACCATTTCACAGTATTGAACGTTCGTGAATCTAAACGCCATGATAATTAGAAATATCTACGGAATGAACATACAAATCAAATTGACAAACAACGTCAAACTCGTAGCGGAAAAAATAATCGTCCAGGTAACCAGCCATTATTACCAAAATACCCCTAAATACTGAAAAAGGTATACAACCTTCAGCAATGCGATATGCATAATGTTGTATTACGAATTTGTAGACTGGGCACTTAAAAAATAACTAAAAATACAAATAAAAATAAAAATATTACCCCCAACAAGATATAGCTCAATCGATTCTACTCCCGATTCTGAACAAACAGTTTTCTGGTTTTTGGTGTTAAGTGAAACACGGTGTATAGTATAAAATAAAGTCACTTTTTCTGTCCCTGTGTCCCTTTGTTCGCTTAAATCTTTAAAACTACGCAACAGATTTTGATGAGATGACGGGTCGCTAGTTATTTGATAAAAGATTGATGACGGGCAGCAGCGTCATCATAGGGGACACATTACTGCGATTGCCAATCGCTTGCCCAGCGTGGTGATTATGAGCATTTACCTCCTAATGCGTGTATTTACAGTTAATAAGAGAGGCCTACATCCAGCAGTGGACTTTCATAGGCTGATGATGATGACGATGATGAATGATAGTGAGTAATATAATATAGTTCTATAGCGCGATCTAACTCGCCGACGGCGCCATCTTTTGGTGATCGACGTAAGCGATCCGATGTTGCGTCTTTATTTAGACTCGGGGACGCTACTATCAGCACACCACGCGGCCTAAAGCGTTCAAAATACTAATGCTCCTTCTGAATCCAGTTACATACCTATTTATAAAATTGTTTCTTATTAGGCATTGACTCGTTTAAGTAAGCATCTTAACTTTTTAGTCCAGCAGGCTTGAATATGATGGTACCCTGTTTTATCGTTTATCGTTGTTGCCGTCAGGTAACAAGTATGCAAGTGCGAAAGTGACAAATAGTACGATAAACGATAAACGCGTGACCATCATAAGCCACCAAGGTTATACTACTATCATGTTTGTAGAAAGGTTGTGTTGACGTTTCGTTTGTCGGTTTATTTACGCATTTTAGACACGCAAAACGGCGCAGACGAATCGAGTCATCTGAGATTATGAACTTGTTTACAATGTGTATCTGCATTGATAGGTATAGTTATTTACCTACTAACTTATCTGCTCTTTTAACAATAGTGCGTCATTAAAAATGAAGGAATTATTTTATTACGATAAAGAAAAAGTTCGAATAAAACATTGAGGATATTTTAATTCAATGTGGGGACTAAAAGAATACCGGTCAAAAGTTTAAGTTCACTCCACGACATCTGGTACTATTGTACACTTTGAGCGATCATTATTTTCAGGGACACAATCATTTTATTTTCTACTGTCATGTTGCTGCTTCTAGATCTATTTGAAATTAGTTGGTCATAAATTGTGAATGGGCATAAAATAATTGTGGCAAAGTCAAAGTCAAAGTCAAATAATTCTTTATTCAAATTAGAATTGCAACAAACTTTTGAATCGTCTAAGTATTAAAACTACTTCCGGTTCTAACCCCACACCGCTGACCCGAGAAGAACTGGTACACCCGAGAAGAACGGAACATTTATACGTAATAACTTATAGAGAAGTAAAGGTGTCTCTCTGAATAGGTATATAATAATAACATTATATAATACAGTCATGTTTGGAGATGTATAAGGTCTCCAAGCGTAAATTATCGCAATCTTTGAGGGAGGCCTATGTTCAGCAGTTATGCTGAACATTAGCCTATGTTCTTCTGATCTGATATATGACAATGATGAAAAAGTGAACCATGTGTAATTTCATGAAACTTAGCTACGACTGCCCAAGGCTGCCACAGATATTCGGTTATTGTCTGAGCCGCGCGAAATTAACGACTATTTAAGAAGAAAAGGGAAATAAAATAGTAGGTACATTACGACACAAGTGCGAAAACCATGTTAAACGAGTGGCGGTGTTTTAAACACGACCGGAGTGTTTTAAATCGACACAAGTTACGAATTTTGTTTTTGCACGTGTCTCGTTCGACGTTTTTTAGTGCAGATGGCTCTCCGAAGTTTTGGACCTGACGTAAAATGACACACTTTTCGCACTAGAGCCTAAAAAAGGCACCATCTGTACTAAAAATATAATAATTATGTATGTAAGGGTCTCCCCAAATCTGTCAACGCGAATTCGGCTAAATTCATTCATGAAAACCTTTATTACTACGCAATAAGAGCGGAAATGAAACAACTCGGTCGACACCGATCGACGGACGGCGCGATTTGCCTTAAAATGCGAAAGCGTCGATAGGTTTGGGGAGACCTTTACGTAGGTGGGTTAGGCATTGATTTTTTTTATGTATGACATTTAATATTTTATGTTCACCTCTTTTTACAATGAACAAAGAGATGAAATCCACATATTTTGTGTATTGCAAAATTTGCAAATCTTACACTGACTTAATTAATAATGTGTAAAATGTAGGTACATTTTACACGACAGTTTGTAATCTCTGAGGAATAGTAAATTATTGTGCATCAAGGGAGGTAAGTACCTACGAAATTATTATCGAGAGTGTTAGAAGCTCGACGTCGTAGGCTTTAATGACTAGAGTTAGTATTCCTCTTACCGACCGTGATGCATACAATGTTTTGTCATCACTCTTGCCGACAAAAAAATTCGTTTTATGACAAAAAAACTTTCTATTACACCCTAGGGAATTTCACTTTTCTATTACTCGCCCTATGCATGCAAGCAATGGCGCGCTAAGACAGCAAGTGTGACGAAAAGTTTTATATACTATGAATACTATGATACAATCTACTGCCTACAACATTTTCCTTCTTAAATAACAAAGAGAGTGAAGGTACTTCCCAGCCATAACCATATTTTATAATGTTTACTTTATACACAAGATTATGACGTCATTCGTCATTGACAGAACCTCAGGGACTTCACCCAGAGACGCTCGGTCTACAAACTTATAAATTCACTTCATGATATCAACAACCGACATTTATTAAGGAAGAACTTATAAGAAATTAGATGAACTTTTTATTAGAACTGCAAATGTAAGTTTGCCGCTTCGGATCGAGTTTTGCTTATAAGACGAGCATTGTGGTTGTAAAGACATTCTAGTTATAATAACTTCCGTGTAATCTCGTTTAAATAATTTTGTAAATATGAAGGGTTACTTGTACATCTTTTTGATTATTGCTGCTTTTTTGGCAATGACTGGTAAGTCTTATTTTTTATATTTCAATAATTTTAATTGAGAGTTTAGTTTTAATGATAATAAATAGAGGTTGGAACGGATATTGCCATATAAATTGCAATTATTCAGCATTCAATATTTCGGAAATGTTGCAAATGCCATCTTCATATCGGGTGCTCAATCGAAGTACGAATTTCAAGAAAGGCAAAATCATTAGTCGTTTTTTTATTACTTCGGTAGCGACCCCTAATTATTGTTTATAATAATTGAAAAAAAAAAACATATATTTGATAGTGATTTGTTATTTGATAAATATGTTTTATTAACAAAATGGAAGGGTGTCCCATAGAAAATTGCAATGGGGAGAGCAAAGAGCTCCTGTATTGGTTCGAACATCCTACAAAATTTCAAAAATAAGAAGCACCCTAATACTGCCTTGCTAAGCATAATAGCAGTATCTAAAAATAAAATTTAATGCAAACATGCACCTTAAATTCTATATCTGACGCGTCCATTTCCAAATGCCTCTATTTTTGAGATCCTGCTATTATGCTTAGCACGGCAGAATATATAACATTATGTATCTGTATATTATATATATCGTCGCCTAGTAGCCACATCACAAGCTTTAATCGAGCTTACCGTAGGACTAGTTTGATTTGTGTAAGATGTCTCAAGATATTTCTTATTTATCAATACAATGACTATTGTATTTGATGTCTAATACCTAATCCCCTTATTCATAAACGTGTGTTAACTTACCAAACCGCTAATAATTGTTTGTCCCTTTTGCTCTTATGGACACATTCTTAGGACCGAAAGGGACAAATAATTATTAGCGGCTTGTTAAGTTAACCAACGTTTATAAATAAGGGGGTAAATAAATATTTTTTGATTTTGATTTTCCTTGTGTATGACAACAGCCGCCGCCTGCAGCAATTCTGACTGCGCAAGTGACTGTCGTGGCTCGGGCCGTCACGGCGGGCAGTGCATCCAGGGGGTCTGCTACTGCACCGGTCAAGAAGTGCACTTCTAAACTCTTCTCTTCTAAGACTATTTCAAGCTTTCAAGACTTCACTGCAACCATTCCTGAATAAAATGCCAATTGCTAACTCTGTTAGCGTAGTGGATCATTTGCAGTAAAAGTGTACCTTTTAATTTTTATAAAAATTAAAGGGTACACATTTACTGCAAATGACCCAGTGCCGTTTTTTCTTTGTATTACTCTTTTTTATAAGTGAAAAAATGCGGTTGAGCTTTAGCGATTGGTATTTTTGGCTACACACTTTGATATATTTTACCTACAATCTGTGTAATATTTTGTAGCAGTCAATTTGGCTACTCTGTCTGTATGTAATGAAGTGATTGAAGCTGTTAAAGTCAAACATTGAAACACTGGCTTATAATAATGGATTAAATTGATATACTGTTTTTATTACACTAGTTGATACCATTTAAAGCTATGTTTTTTTCCTGGTCATATTGTTGATTAGCATTTGCTGAGTGAGCCTATGACATAGCCAACCTACCATAATGTTATTGTTTGTCGTTTTCGGTCTTATCAATATTTCTGTAAGATAGAAAAGGACGTACAATAATTAGCGGCTTGTTAAGTTAGGAGACGTTTATGAATAAGGTGGTAAATAAATGAATAAGGTGGTAAATAAATAAATAAGGTGGTAACCAAATGAATAAGGGGGTAAATAAATGAATAAGGTGGTAAAATAAATAAATAAGCTGGTAAATAAATGAATAAGGGGGTAAATAAATAAATTAGTGACGCTTAAGGTCTAAACCCACTAGACCGTACCATACCATGACCGTAGCATGAACGAATCAGACCTACGAACAAATAAAACATGAAAGCCGCACGTCAGCGCTAAGTCCTGCCCATCTTGGCACAAATTAAACAATTGTGTTTGGGGGCATTTTTGAGCTGGCGTTAGACGTCCATGTTATATATGGTCGCAGTATCAGACAAAAAAATATTCTTCGTACTGAAAAGTACAAGACGGTGTCGGCTGGAGCCGGAACGTCCTAGTGGACATACCCCCTTATTCATAAACGTCTGCTAACTTAACAAGCCGCTAATAATTGTTTGTCCCTTTCAGTCTTAACTATGTGTCCATAAGAGCAAAAGGGACCAACAATACTTAGCGGCTTGTTAAGTTAGCAAACGTTTATGAATACGGGGGATAGTCTATTGGGTTTAGACCTTTATTCCACCAAAACCTTTTTTTGACACGCTAGGCGCTGTCGATTCGAACTTCTCTCAAGTTCTCTCACCTCCTTCTCACCAGCTACCAGCAAATAAGGTAGGCTAATTTTCCTTAATAAGCAGTACAAAATCAAACCAGCACAAAACACACGTTCTAGAGTCGTTCTTAATAGCTACTCTATGTAGAGCACTCGAACCCGAATAACTTTGGATCATTGAAAAGAGCTCAAGTTGGCTTAGACGTAGTTAGGTAACTTAGAACTTTAGTCTTAGCCTAGACAAGTACCTGTGTAGAATTACTTGTAAGACTAAACTCAAAATTTTATTGTAGAGAAACGTGATGAAATCAAAAAGGGTTGACAACGGAGAGGACTATGCAATGTGATCGGATTAAAAATGAGACCATCCGCAGCAGAACCAAAGTAACCGAAATAGCTCTCCGAATCGTTAAACTGAAGTGGCAGTGGGCGGGGCACATTGCGCGTAGAACCGATGGCCGTTGGGGCGGGAAGGTTCTTGAGTGGCGGCCACGTACCGGAAGGCGTAGCGTGGGTAGGCCCCCCACAAGGTGGACCGATGACCTGGTGAAGGTCGCAGGAGTCTGCTGAATGCGGGTGGCGCAGGACCGGTCATTGTGGCAATCTTTGGGGGAAGCCTATGTTCAGCAGTGGACGTCTTTCGGCTGATATGATGATGATGATGACAACCAGTAAATAACATCTCTGGAGCATTTATTTAAAGTCCATTCATCCTTAGTTGTCTTATCTAGTAAATAACTTTCTAACCTAAAAGTACACGTTTTCTGTTGTAAATTGCCATATTTACCTATACCAAAATACCTGCGTCCGAATTTGTGCGGTCAGTCCGTAGTGATTAATAAATTGCTTAATTTTTAATCAAGGACACAGCAGTTTATAACACCAAACGTGTACTTTTAGGTTAGAAAGTTGTTTACTAGATAAGACAACTAAAGATAAATGGCATGTACTTCAGAAATGTCAGAAATTAACATATTAACGACAAAATATCCCAATGAAATGAATAAAAATATCAAGACAGAACCAAAAAAGATTAAGATTGCTGCTTTGCTTATCTTCGTAAAGTCCAACATCCTATTATTTTTAGGAGATCAAATTTTACGAATTGTTATAATATAACAACTCATGTCATGGCGTCAATTTTATCATAATTAGAATTTAATATTCTTGCTCACATCATCAGCCTGTGTTAGTCCACTGCTGGAAGTAGGCCTCTCCTATTAAACACGTAATCCGATAGACGCATTAGAAGGTAAATGCCCATAATCACCACGCTGGGCAAGCGGATTGGCGATCGCAGAGTGTGCCCACTATGATGATTGATGACGCTGCTGCCCATCATCAATATTTTATCATAGAAAGTTCAATGACACTTCAATCCCTTAATCGACTCTTACGACACCCGCAGGAGGAGTTGGGGTGGTGACAACACAACGTATTGTTACTGCCGTCACCACATGCCCGTTTCTTGCTCATAAACAAAAAAAATATTTTTTTAGGACACTTAGGATATCCTCGATTGAGTGTAGTTCTTAGGAAACTCGAGTATGAAATTTTTTTTTTGATAAAACCAAAAAGAAGTTCTGGGTGATAGCAGTTGGATGATTTTCGATAGGTACCTTTTCTCGTTATTCACACTTTCTTGAAACTTATATAAAAAACTCCTCCTCGGAACACGAAGCAGCGACGTGTAAGATTACCTAAATCATTTTATGCGAGCATCAAATTAAACTGAAGTGATGAAGCGAACGTTTTACCCTTTTAGAGGTCCTCTCGACACCTGCGTTGGCTGAATTATGTAAATATTTTTTTACTTCGTCCCTTGTGACCTCACCCTTACTATGGGTACATGTTTTCAAAGAGAACATGAAATAAACACCCAGCTTAGTAATAAACACATGACATGTATGCATAAAAAGGTAAAGTTTTTAAAGATGTCAAACTACTTGTGATTGATGTAAGTTTTGCTCCATTTAACAGCTGAACAGAGAGTACCTTACTCCCTTATTTATTTAAACATATCCTAACTTAATCGTGTTGTCCCTTTCGCTCTTACCAGCCATATAGATAACACAGAAAGGGACAAACAATACTTAGGGACTTGCTAAGTTAGGAGACGTTTACGAATAAGGGGTTTATGGAGATGTGGAGCAAGAGTAAAGTGAAACAGGGTACTAGAGATGGTCATGATGGTCAATTTTTACTATGGAGACAACCAAGAAATCACGAAAAAAAACTCCTAATTATGAGTTAACTGAGGCCCAAAAGTTCCAACTAAAGTTTTGCCAGCGAGCGATGGAGCGCAGCATATTAGGTGTTTGAAGAACAGACCGGATCAGAAACACTCCACTCCACACTCTAGAACTCGTATTGTAGACGTTGGTCAAGACTGCCAAGCAGAAATGGGACTGGGATGGACATGTCTGCCGTATGCACCCGGAAAGATGGACCAAATCACTCACTGAGTGGATCCCACACGATGGCCAACTGAGCAGAGGCAAACCGAAAAGGAGATGGCGGGACGACTTGGACGCGTTCTGCGGAGAATGGTGGGAAGTTGCTAACAACAGGACGGAATGGAAGAAGAGAGGGGAGACCTTTGGGACCTTTGGAGACCCAGCAGCGGGACAGACAATAGCAGGCAATTAGCTATCGATTAAGGCTATACTATATTATACTAAACTATGTAACTCGTTATTATGGGAGGATTTGGACTCATTCCTTAACAACTAAAAGGAGGAAGCACGAAATTGGGAGGCATGGAGATCCAGGGCAGAGGCCATTACCTAGTAATGGGACATCGTAATAGCTAAGAAAACTTAAATAACTTTAAAGAAGTACGTATTGTGAAACAAACCAAATTATTTATTACCTAAATATTTTGATAAAACCGAGTGGCCGAGGGGTGCAGGCATCAGCCGCGAAAGCTGAGCACGTGGGTTCGATCCCCGCCTCGGACGTTGGTGATCTAGGTCGTTTTTCTTTGGTATATGACATCCAATATTTATAATTTAAAAAGAAGTACTTGGGTAAGTTCACCAGTGAATGAACAAATCCAGTAAACGAACAAAATACAAGTTTTTTTCGTAAAATAAGTTTTCTGTACATTTCTACTACGCGTTATATTTTTTTTCGGGTAGGAATATTATTTGACATGTTCTGGTAGCACTCACATCAACTCATATGCATCAGTGGCCACATGGCGATTATCTAAAGTGGGCACGTTGCGCCGGTTCGTTTTTTATATGGAGGTGTTATAAGGATTGAGGTAAGCTTACGTTGTGTTTAATGTGTTATTGTGTGCGTTTCGTGCATCTTCCAGGTACAGTGTGTGTTTTTTTGAAACCGGAAGGATATGATCATGCTATAAAAATATAGTTTAATGTGATTTCGTTTCAAATAAAGGTTTTTAATCCAGTGTTCTATAACTAGAACTCAAAATGGCTTCAAACCTAGTGACCGAACGGGGGAGTTCATTCACTGGAATTGCGTGATTTATTGTTTGTTCCATATCTGACGTTTTAGTAGTTGTAATAAGATTTGGTTTTCTATGAATTGAATAGAAATGTACTGTCTAGTAAAAGGCCAGTGTTCGAACAATACTTGATATATTAAAATTTTAATGAACTACCGCAAACACAGTTAGTTCATTAATTGGATCGCGAAAACCAGTGAATGAACGAAATCATTTATTTTGTATTTTGTCTGGTTTTAAGACATGGAAAGGTAAAAAAAAAACATATAAAGGATTCCAATATGACCAAGAATCTCTCCACAAACCTCTAAAAGCTTTGCAACTAGTGAAATATCTAGCGCCAGTTTTAATATCTCGAAATCAACGCTATTTGAATCACCGAAATTGTCCAAATTGCTGCCACTGAAGAAACAAACATAAACGGATCTTTGGTTAATCAAAAGTATTTAAGGGCTATAATTGATATGCAGAATGAGCTCAGTATACTTTTTAACGAAAGCGACATATAAGGTCACTCTTCAATGGTAGCGGAAGAGTTAATTGAACCTTCTCAAAATACGTAGAAATGTGAAACTGTAATTGATGTCGTTTAGTTATGTTTATAGTTATTATGTCTCATTAAAGTTAAAATTCAATTATCGAATATTACTAGCACTACCAATAATAAAAATAGAGTACTTTTTGCATTTTAACACATTATTTTTGAGGTAGTTCATTCATTGGTTTCATTTGTTCATTTACTAGAATTTTGTGTTCATTCACTGGTGATTTTCCATTTTATCCCCTACAGTCAGCTATAGTTTAAAACTGTGCAGCACTAATGCAAAATAAAATTGATTTTAGAAAACTACAATAGTGGTTTACTCTGTAAGAACATTCATATTTAAACTTCATTATTGCACAAAGCCACAAAAAAAAAATTAAGTTGAAAATTTCCTTAAGTGTTCATTCACTGGAGCACTTACCCTTGTTTGACAATAAGTTTTAATATAGTTAATCGGTTCAACTTGCGTATTTTCATTTATTGAGGGGCAATTGCGTGTATCGAAAGTCTTATTATCTCTCATTTATAATAATGACTATCATACGTCTCTCACTCAGATTACGGCCTCACTAGAGTGACAGAGACAAACTGTCAAAATTTTCGCGCGGGAGAGGTTCACTCAAGATGATTTTCGAAAAATATTAATTTATTGAAGTGCCCCGTGGTGACGGTAATACGTTTGTTACCAACCCAACTCTTCCCGTGGGTGTCGTAAGAGTCGACTAAGGGATCGACGTGTCACTGAGCATTCGTTGACCACAAGATTGATGATGGACAGCAGCGTCATCATAGTGGATACACTACTGGATGTTAAGCCAAGTTGCCAATCGCTGACGCTTAGTAGCGTATCGTAGTTTTCCCTCTCTGTCACTCTTTCGTATTAGTGCGACAAAGACAGTTAGCTGCCTTTCGCTTACGATTGACGATAAAGCTTTAACGATTGGCAACTTGTCTAAGCATCCTGCTGATCGTCAGTCTGCTTGCCCAGCGTGGCAATTATGGACTGTTACCTCCTAATGCAGCCATACGTATAGTTAATAGGAGAAGCCTACGTCCAGCAATGGAATGAGATATACGTAGACTGATGATGTGATGTGAATGCAAAGTTTAATCGACATTTTGTCCCCCTGTCACACTAACGTACGAATTTATAAGAACGAGAGAAATCAGAGAGAGCCAACGGTGGTTGACGCTTGCGAGCTTATGGTAAAAGCTTATTTACGTTTACTTTTAGCGGACTCGGCCGTAAAGTCGGCTTTTTGGCGCTTCTCAAACTTTGCCAAAGTTTTGTTTACAGGAGTTGAGTTATGTGGCGATTTATATCCTAGTAACAGTAGGCGTAACGTCCAACCCCCTTATTCATAAACGTTTGTTAAATTAACAAGCCGCTAATAATTGTTTGTCCGTTTGGCTCTTTTGGACACATTGTTAAGACCGAAAGGGACAAACAATTGTTAGCGGTTTGTTAAGTTAGCAGACGTTAGGGGGTAAGTTCTTAAGCTAACATGGTCATTAATATTATTAGTATGACTTTAAATTGGATATTTACCATGTAAATTGGAATTATTGACCATCCGATATTTCGGCACTAATACTCGTATTGCAAATGCCATCTTCACGGAGTAACTCGTTCAATTTTTTTGTTAGAAAATAGTGCACTCGTTATGCTTGTTAGAAAATAGTGCATTACGACTCGTACGACGTTTTTTAGTACAGGTGGCCCTCCGAAGTTTTGAAATTGACGTAAAATGACTCACTTCTCGCAATAGAGCCTAAAAAGTACACCATCTGTACTAAAAAATAATATTACGTGGTTGGTATGAGGGAGTGCCTTCAGGTAGTGACCTGGTTGGGGTTTTGCTCATGAGACTGAATTCTTGATTTAAAAGAAACTAACTTTTTTTCTACTTATTTATTTATAAGACACTAAATTTTATACTAATTGTAGCACTCGCAAGTGGTGTCGCTGACGCAGCGGCCGTACTTGTAGCCGAGCGCGTGACACACCGCCACACAGCCGCTGTTGTTGCACGACATCAGCCGCGCCATGGGGATGTACAGCTTCTCCGACACTAGTTGTAGCACTCGCAAGTGGTGTCGCTGACGCAGCGGCCGTACTTGTAGCCGAGCGCGTGACACACCGCCACACAGCCGCTGTTGTTGCTACATCAGCCGCGCCATGGGGATGTACAGCTTCTCCGACATGGCCGCGGTGCGTGATACCTTTACGATACTACTGATATAGGGCCTTCTCCAAATATCGAAAATTTGTAGTTAAAAGTCACTTTAATACCAATCGCGCTTATAAATATAAGATTGAGAGAAAATGAAAATGGTTTTGATATGTATTTGAAATAGACTTGTATATTTATCCATAGGTATTTAGTATATTTTATGTAACTAACAGTAGAATATTATTAATGTATAAAATCGAACTCCCCATCGGCATACAAACCTTCTCAAGGTTTTGCCAATGATGGGCTTGAAATAAAAAAAAAATTGTAAATTTAAGTAGTTGAGCAAAGCAATAATATTTATCGCGTTCTCGTCAGTAAAAGATTAAATAAATAACTCTGATTTCTAGATTATCTCTAAACAAACCTTACGTTTATTTTGGCCATTTTTAAAGTCTAAAGGTCTTAATTTAGATTTTAAGATTCGTCATTAGAAAAAAAAGTAATTTCAAAGGACTGAAATAATTTTTCATTTCATTTTTATCGAGCTGTAAGACACTAAAAATAGTTGTTGTGGTACTAGTGAGAATCCTTTATTTTTGAAGAAAAAGCCAAAATTTCCTTATTTTTTATTTATTTATAAGACACTAAATACACTAGTTGTAGCACTCGCAAGTGGTGTCGCTAACGCAGCGGCCGTACTTGTAGCCGAGCGCGTGACACACCGCCACACAGCCGCTGTTGTTGCACGACATCAGCCGCGCCATGGGGATGTACAGCTTCTCCGACATGGCCGCGGTGGGTGATACCTTTACGATACTACTGATATAGGGCCTTCTCCAAATATCGAAAATTTGTAGTTAAAATTCACTTTAATACCAATCGCGCTTATAAATATAAGATTGAGAGAAAATGAAAATGGTTTTGATATGTATTTGAAATAGACTTGTATATTTATCCATAGGTATTTAGTATATTTTATGTAACTAACAGTAGAATATTATTAATTTATAAAATCGAACTCCCCATCGGCATACAAACCTTCTCAAGGTTTTGCCAATGATGGGCTTGAAATTAAAAAAAAAATTGTAAATGTTTTTATTCAATAAATAATAAAAAAACAATTAAGTAGTTGAGGAAAGCAATAATATTTATCGCGTTCTCGTCAGTAAAAGATTAAATAAATAAAGCTGATTTCTAGATTATCTCTAAACAAACCTTATGTTTATTTTGGCCATTTTTAAAGTCTAAAGGTCTTAATTTAGATTTTAAGATTCGTCATTAGAAAAAAAAGTAATTTCAAAGGACTGAAATAATTTTTCATTTCATTTTTAGCTAGGTGTAAGATACTAAAAATAGTAGTTATGGTCCTTGTAAGAATCCTTTATTTTTGAAGAAAAAGCCAAAATTTCCTTATTTTTTATTTATTTATAAGACACTAAATACACTAGTTGTAGCACTCGCAAGTGGTGTCGCTGACGCAGCGGCCATACTTGTAGCCGAGCGTGTGACACACCGCCACACAGCCGCTGTTATTGCATGACATCAGCCGCGCCATGGGGATGTACAGCTTCTCCGACACTAGTTGTAGCACTCGCAAGTGGTGTCGCTGACGCAGCGGCCATACTTGTAGCCGAGCGCGTGACACACCGCCACACAGCCTCTGTTGTTGCACGACATCAGCCGCGCCATGGGGATGTACAGCTTCTCCGACACTAGTTGTAGCACTCGCAAGTGGTGTCGCTGACGCAGCGGCCGTACTTGTAGCCGAGCGCGTGACACACCGCCACACAGCCGCTGTTGTTGCACGACATCAGCCGCGCCATGGGGATGTACAGCTTCTCCGACACTAGTTGTAGCACTCGCAAGTGGTGTCGCTGACGCAGCGGCCGTACTTGTAGCCGAGCGCGTGACACACCGCCACACAGCCGCTGTTGTTGCATGACATCAGCCGCGCCATGGGGATGTACAGCTTCTCCGACACTAATTGTAGCACTCGCAAGTGGTGTCGCTGACGCAGCGGCCGTACTTGTAGCCGAGCGCGTGACACACCGCCACACAGCCGCTGTTGTTGCACGACATCAGCCGCGCCATGGGGATGTACAGCTTCTCCGACACTAGTTGTAGCACTCGCAAGTGGTGTCGCTGACGCAGCGGCCGTACTTGTAGCCGAGCGCGTGACGCACCGCCACACAGCCGCTGTTATTGCATGACATCAGCCGCGCCATGGGGATGTACGTAGATAGCTGATACCTCTACGATACTACTGATATAGGGCCTTCTCCAAATATCGAAAATTTGTAGTTAAAAGACACTTCGATACCAATCGCGCTTATAGATGTAAGATTGACACGCTCGACATGAGAGGCGTAAGGTCGGTTCTGTTAGTATGAGATATATCTGAATTCGACCTTGTTTCCAAAGCATAAAGTTTCACTTACAAGTCAGAGGAATTGCTAAATCCAACCTTATGCCTCTCATGTCTGATAATGACAATGGTTTTGATATTGTATTAGACATAGACTTGAATATTCAGGATGTTTAGCAGAGCAATACTACTTATCGCGTTCATTTTAGTAGAAAAGTAAATAAATAAAGCTGATTCCTAGATTATCTTTAAGTTAACATTATGTATATTTTGACCATTTTAAAAGTCTAAAGGTCTTAATTTAGATTTTTAAAATTCGTCATTAGAAAAACAGTAATTTCAAAGGACTGAAATACTTTTTCATTTAATTTCTATCCAACTTTAAGACACTAAAAATAGTAGTTGTGGTACTAGTAAGAATACTTTATTTTTGAAGAAAAAGCCATGATTTCCTTATTTTTTATTTATTTATAAGACACTAATTGTAGCACTCGCAAGTGGTGTCGCTGACGCAGCGGCCGTACTTGTAGCCGAGCGCGTGACACACCGCCACACAGCCGCTGTTGTTGCACGACATCAGCCGCGCCATGGGGATGTACAGCTTCTCCGACACTAGTTGTAGCACTCGCAAGTGGTGTCGCTGACGCAGCGGCCGTACTTGTAGCCGAGCGCGTGACACACCGCCACACAGCCGCTGTTGTTGCACGACATCAGCCGCGCCATGGGGATGTACAGCTTCTCCGACACTAGTTGTAGCACTCGCAAGTGGTGTCGCTGACGCAGCGGCCGTACTTGTAGCCGAGCGCGTGACACACCGCCACACAGCCGCTGTTGTTGCACGACATCAGCCGCGCCATGGGGATGTACAGCTTCTCCGACACTAGTTGTAGCACTCGCAAGTGGTGTCGCTGACGCAGCGGCCGTACTTGTAGCCGAGCGCGTGACACACCGCCACACAGCCGCTGTTGTTGCACGACATCAGCCGCGCCATGGGGATGTACAGCTTCTCCGACACTAGTTGTAGCACTCGCAAGTGGTGTCGCTGACGCAGCGGCCGTACTTGTAGCCGAGCGCGTGACACACCGCCACACAGCCGCTGTTGTTGCACGACATCAGCCGCGCCATGGGGATGTACAGCTTCTCCGACACTAGTTGTAGCACTCGCAAGTGGTGTCGCTGACGCAGCGGCCGTACTTGTAGCCGAGCGCGTGACACACCGCCACACAGCCGCTGTTGTTGCACGACATCAGCCGCGCCATGGGGATGTACAGCTTCTCCGACATGGCCGCGGCGCGTGGATAGCTGATACCTCTACGATACTACTGATATAGGATATCGAAAATTTGTTGTTAAAAGTCACTTTAATACCAATCGCGCTTATAAATGTAAGATTGACAGATAATGAAAATGGTTTTGATATGTATTAGAAATATACTTGAATATTTACGATGTCAAGCAAAGCAATAATACTTATCGCGTTCATTTCAGTAGAAGATTAAATAAATAAAGCTGATTTCTGGATTATCTTTAAATAAACATTATTTAAAGGTATTTTGGCCATTTTTAAAGCCTTAATTTAGGTTTTTAAAATTCGTCATTAAAAAAAGAAATTAATTTCAAAGGACTGAAATACTTTTTAATTTAATTTTTATCCAGCTGTAAGACACTAAAAATAGTAGTTGTGGTACTAGTAAGAATACTTTATTTTTGAAGAAAAAGCCATGATTTCCTTATTTTTTATTTATTTATAAGACACTAAAGCCACTAGTTGTAGCACTCGCAAGTGGTGTCGCTGACGCAGCGGCCATACTTGTAGCCGAGCGCGTGACACACCGCCACACAGCCGCTGTTATTGCATGACATCAGCCGCGCCATGGGGATGTACAGCTTCTCCGACAGCATGGCGGCTTCGGCATGGGGCGTGTTATCTGGAAATAAAGTCATTTGGTTAGCTTGGCATTGTTTTGGCTGCGTAACGGCAGGAAGAACATATTTGTCACCCAACTCTTCTCGTGGACACAGTATAATAAATCGTCGGCTGACAAGCAAAACTCACTGTAAAAACTGTTACTACTCTTTGCAACCTCTTATGTCAGTATTAAATCAGAACTGAGATAAGAGCTTTATTTCAAGTAGGTATTTGTTACTTAATGAGTTTTGCTTGCCAACTGACGAAATAGTAAAAGAAAACAGGATAAGTTTCGGTCATATTCATATATCATACTCATATATTAAGAGTAATAATAGAGAGGAAAACGGATGGGAAAAGAGAAACAGGAAGAACCATAACATCATAGTGTGAGATGAGAACTTTGAGCTGACTCTGCGGGCCCTGCGACCCTAAGTAGAGTGGCGAAACACAGAGAGGCCTTTCGAAAAGTGACTGTCGACATACGATAAGATATGGTATGAAATAGAACAAGTACAATATTTAATACACTCTGCCTCCTATCAAAAACGGGGGGATCGCCAATCCAGTGGCCTTATATTTACACTGGCATGTCTTATATCACACCTGTCGACTAAAGAAATGAAGTCACACTCATTGACTGATTGAAGGTTGATAATGGACAGCAGCGTCATCCTAGTGGATACACGTTTGCAATAGTACAATGGCCAGCTTTGTACATGTTGTACGATTTAATGTATTTTGTTTATTATGACTGTTTGTGTTCTAAATAAAGTAAAAAAACTCGCTGGCCCAGCGTGGCGATTATAGCCATCCTAAAGTAAGGAGAGGCTTACGACCCCGTGGCCTATCTCATAGGTTAATAATGATGATAATTAATATGATAATTTGAGTAAACATTGTATTTAGTACGGTCAAATCGTACATCATTTTACCCTAAACTCGCAAATCAAGTAGTATCGCTGCATTTTTGGTATGTTGTTTAGACACCACAGGGCAGTATAAAACCACATTTTGCAAGCAAAAAAAAGTTGTGCTAGCTGCGTAGTACGTGAAAAACTGCGAAATTTACGGCCATTTTTTAGTTTCTGATTTTTATTAAAAAAACCTTATGTTTTTTTATATCACATGTTATTAAACGTTTAAAGACTAATAAATTTCCAACAAGTTAAGCTAACATGCATTACCGTAGGTCTTATAGTTTCAGAGATTCGAGACTTTAAAAAGTACTCCTTTTTATAAACTAGATAAAATTTTGTGTTTTGCTAACGTTTTCGGCTTAATATCGCCTCACCTAAGTATGCTATGAAAAATATGCAATAACAACCTTATAGGGCACTTAATATTCTTTAATTCAAGGGTAAAATCAGGTAGTCAACTTTGTAGTTGAAAGTTTAAACGAAAAATTCAAAAGGCAGGAGGCCCGCTATTTAAGTTTTTCATACAAATCGCAAGTCAAGTTGCATAGCTGCAATTTTGGTATATTATAAAGGCCTTATAGATATATACAAAAATGCATATTATACAAAAAAAACAAAAAAAAAATTTGGACATAGGACGTAAGAAACGGAAAAAAATTCGGACTTTTTTAAGTTTTTGACGCTTAACTAAAAATCTATTATCTTTTTGATACTAATTGTTATACTGGGTTATTTTTTCATCAGTACAAATACTCTAGGGGGTGTATAAGTAAGTCAAAATGAGCAACTTTTACTATTACTATTATTACTACTTTTACTATGGGTACTAATTTTGATTAGGAAGAAGGAGGAGAAAAAGTTTTGGCGTTTTCTATGTAGGATTGGCCTCTTTGAGCGAATATTTTTATTAGGCATCTTGTATAAGGGAAATGATCTTCCATGAACCCTCACGATACAATGGCACAGCAAAGATAAATTGTGCCAACTTGATATAAAATTACGTCATAATTATATATAGCTTGCGCTTTACAAGAGGGTCAGCCAAGTTCTATATTTAGATTTAAGGTACCCTTCCACCAGACATACCACGTCGTTAATTGTGATGTCCACCTATGAGCAGTTCTTTTCTAAATTACGAAATCCTTAAATAAATATCACAATTTTTTTTAAAAAGAGTGGAATCTTTTATTATGTAATGCACATAATATAAGCAATTATTCCTTGGTAATAATCTGATAATGTATCTATACCATGAGCATGCCGCCTATATTTTTTTTAATCAATAGGCTAATTACCTAATAAATAAATACCTAATAAAAATACTAATAAACCTAATAAAAGAAACCCGCCAAAGGCACTGGTCTCACCGCGAGCTACTAAGCTATGAACTATCGGCTATAAACACGAACAAAAGATACGCACTCCCGTGTAAATAAAAGAGACACGGCGATACTCGCCCGGCGGTGATAGCTGATAGCTGAGCGAGTATCGCCGTGTCTCTTTTATTTACACAGGTGTGCGTGGGTATCATTTGTTCGTGTTTATAGCCGATAGTTCATAGCTTAGTAGCTCGCGGTGAGACCAGTGCCAAAAGTATGTTGGGCCGTGTAGGGTTCCGTAGACATTAAAAAACGGCTGGGCTGATTATGCTGGAAATAGTTTTATGAAAAATTATTCTGTAAGCCCAATATTGATATATTTTTTTATATTTTTAGAGCAATGATTCGTGATCAAAAGTTAGAGGGGGGGGGGGTATAGAATTGAATTGCAAATGTCTGGTACTAACGGCCATTGAGCTATGCTGCGGACAGACAGACGGACAGACGTACATGGCGAAACTATAAGGTTTCTGTTATATAGTAAGTACGTAATATGTGGGTAGAATTGAGATAGTGTTTTATTAATATTATTCGGGTAGTTTGTACACTCTCGGAGATTAAATCATGTAATGGTGCGGACGTCTTTTATTTCTAATATATTGAAATATATAACAATTGGCGACGAGGATAATTTTGGAAACGAATAATAGCGAGAAGAAATGAAGAAAATGGAAAAAAATGTGGGGATTATGACAAGTTTTGACACCGAGCGAGGAAATTGGCAAACTTATAGTGATAGACTGGATATGTACTTTTTAGTGAACGAAGTTCCGGATGATTTGAAGTTACCAACAGTGATAAGTGTTATAGGGGACTCAGGCTATGAACTTATGGTAAATTTATGTAGCCCTAAAAAACCATGCGAACTCAAATATAACGAGGTTATGAAATTAATGTCGGACTACTTGCAACCGAAACCATCAATCGTCGCCGAGCGTTTCAAGTTTAGGCAGTGTCAGCAAAACAGTGGGCAGTCAATCTTGGATTACGTGGCCGAATTGAAAAAAATGTCCAAGTTTTGTGACTTCGGTACGAATCTCGACGATAATATGCGGGATCAGTTCGTTTGCGGTGTCGCGAGTGACTTAATACGGCAGAGATTATTTGCCGAGGAGACATTAACTAGTAGCAAGGCCATAAAAATAGCTACTACAATGGAGGCAGCTGTGAAAAATTCTCATCAAGTAAATAACAATACGGGTGGCGGCGACACAGGGAACAGCTCCCGACGGGAGTCGGCACCTATGAATAAAATCCAACCGGGATTATTTCGGTGCAATTCTTGCGGCGATAGTCGACATAAGCAGAGTGAATGCAGATTTCGAGCATTTATTTGTGACTTCTGCGGCGAAGAAGGGCATTTAAGAAGAGTATGTCCACGTTCGACATGGCAAGGTGGGAGAGCGCCTTCGGTAGGCTACCGCGGTGCACGCCGGGGTGGCGCTTATCGCGGCGCGGCTCGGGGCGGCCGGGTCGGCTGGCCGAGGTCTGGCGCGGGTCGGCAGGCGCGCACTGGTTACGTGGCGCCGCGGCAGCACTGGCTCCGGGACGAAAGCGAGGAAGTTGCTTACCAGCAGTATGAGCAGCCTTCGCAAGAGGAAACGGTCGAAGCGGAGACACGGGAAGAGGAATTTATAAACCAGATGTCGTTGAGTTGCTATAAACCGGTGTGTATTGTTGTTACAGTTGATAAACAGTCTTTATTAATGGAAATAGACACAGGGTCCGCTTTGTCCTGTATTAATACCCTCACTTATTCAAAGCAATTTAGTCATGTAAAATTACACCCCTGTAATTTAACAATTAGATTTTATGATGGGTCTAATATACAACCAATAGGCTACTTAGAAGTCGATGCTGAGTTCATGGGCCACAAAAAGAAGTTAGATTTATATGTTGTTAATAATGGTTCCACTAGTTTAATAGGCCGGCAGTGGCTGGCGGAATTAAAAATTAAAGTGCCCGATATTCCGGTACATCAAATTATAGATGAGGAAAATAAAAGTGTTAATGTCTCAAATATAATTTCCAGATATAAGGAGCTGTTCGATGAGTCACTGGGGCGTTACACGGGCGGTCGGGCGACCCTGTGCGTTCGCGAGGGAGCGACGCCGATATTTTGTAGACCGCGGCCGCTGCCCTATGCGCTGCGCGGCCGGGTGGACGCCGAGCTGGACGCCATGCTGGCCAGTGGCGTCATCGAGCAAGTCGACCATTCTGATTGGGCGACCCCTCTCGTCATAGCCAGAAAATCCGACGGCGGCATACGTTTATGCGCCGATTATAAGGTGACCCTCAATAGAGTATTATTAGTAGATCGGTACCCGGTTCCTAAAATTGACGATTTGTTTACTAATTTAGGCAACAATGTTTACTTTACTAAGTTGGATCTATCACATGCATATAATCAATATGAACTTGATGAAGCTTCGAAATGTTTCACAGTAATTAATACTCACCGTGGTTTATTTAAATATAATAGGCTGGTATACGGGCTGTCGTCAAGTCCAGGAATTTTCCAAAAAATGATGCAAAAATTATTGAGTGATATACCTAACGTAGTAAACTTTCTGGACGATATCTTGATAACAGGGCCGGATTTAGACTCGCACATGAAAACGATTGAGCTGGTATTCAACAGGTTGCAACAGTATGGTTTGAAATTAAAGAAAAATAAGTGTGTATTTTTGGAAAACCGAGTAAAATTTTTGGGCTTTGTGATAGATAAAGAGGGGCTAAGGGTGGACCCGGATAAAGTAAAACCTATTTTAGATATGAAGGCCCCTAAAAATGTATCAGAACTTCGTTCGTTTCTAGGAATGGTGAATTTTTACGGCAAGTTTGTGAATAACCTGAGTTCGTACCTTGGTCCGTTGTACGGCTTATTAAAGAAAGGCGTAACTTGGAATTGGGGTAGACAACATGAATCAGCTTTCACAGAAGTAAAAAAACTACTTGTGGGCACGGAGGTGCTTGCCCATTTCGACATGAGTCTGCCGTCGGTGCTGACGGTGGACGCTAGCGCGCACGGGCTCGGCGCCGTGCTGGCGCAGCGCGCGCGCGACGGCCGCGAGCGCGTGGTCGCGTACGCTTCTAGGTCGTTGACTCAACACGAATTTCATTACAGTCAAATTCATAAAGAAGCGTTGGCTATAGTGTTTGCTGTAAATAAATTTCACCAATACCTGTATGGTCGGAAATTCGTGTTGCGTACCGATCATAAGCCACTAGTGAGCATTTTTGGGCCAACGTGTGGTGTACCGGTCACGGCAGCCAGCCGTTTGCAACGTTGGGCCATTATATTATCCGCGTACGATTTTAGTATAGAATACGTGTCTACTGAAAAAAACACAGCCGATGCGCTGTCGCGGATGATCAAGTCTCATAAAGAAGATGTTTGTACTGAGGCTGGGCAAATTCCAGAACAAACTTACTTACATTTTGCTTCCGAAGCTATGTTGTTAGATTATAATCAATTAAAAAAAGAAACTGAAAGGGATCCTATTTTAAGTAGGGTTTTGAGGTATATTCGGGACGGTTGGCCTAGAGAGATAGAAATTAGAGAATTAACACCTTACATGAATAGGAAAAACGAATTGTATTGTGAACTAGGCTGCGTTTTATGGGGCCATAGGGTGATAATTCCGGAGCCTTGTAGGGAAAAGGTTTTACGGGAACTGCACGACTCCCATATGGGAATGGTTAAAACAAAAAGTCTAGCGCGAAGTTATGTGTGGTGGCCAGGTCTAGACGAGGCCATTGAAGCGCGTTGCCGCGCCTGCGAGGTGTGCGCGGCGGTGGCGGCGGCGCCGCCGGCGCACGCTCCGAGTCTATGGCCGTGGCCGGAACGGGCTTGGGCTCGCCTTCACCTGGACTTTTTAGGTCCTATTAAGGGTTCTATTTACCTGGTAGTGGTTGATGCGTATTCCAAATGGATAGAGCCAATAAAAATGCACAGTACTTCGGCGGGGTCAGTTATTCGAGCCCTCCGTGAAATGTTTGCGAGGTTTGGCATTCCGAAGCAAGTCGTAAGCGACAATGGGCCTCCTTTTACAAGTTCGGAACTAGAACTGTTTTTCAGTAGTAATGGGGTGGAACATATCTTCACTGCGCCTTATCATCCTGCGTCCAACGGCGCTGCAGAAAGCGCGGTAAAGATATGTAAAAATGTAATTAAAAAAGCGTTTAAGGATAATGTGGACCCTGAAACCGCATTGAGTAGGTTTTTTTTGAATTATAGGAATACGGAACATAGTGCCACAGGTGAAACACCTGCGAAAATATTACAAGGTCGCCCCCTCCGTAGTAGATTAGATTGCTTAAAGCCGGAGAGGTCGCAGCGGGTGCGAGTTGCCCAGGCGAGGCAGCAGCGCGGCGCCGGCGGGGCGGCGCGCGAGCTGTGCGCGGGCGACGCCGTGTGGTACCGGAGCTACCGGCCCGGGGACCGTTGGCTAGCAGGGGTCGTGGTAGGCAGGCAAGGGGTTGCCGACTATAGTGTAGAAACTAGAAATGGAACCGGGGAATTAGTTCATAGGCATATCGACCAACTCAAGCGAAGGGTTGATATACCTATACCTATACCTTCTACTGAGTCGAATTCACAACAGGGTCAACTTATAATTCCGATGGCGGACGAGAGAGGTAACGAGGGTCGCACGCGGCTGGAGCCTGGTTCGGCCGGCCCATCCGCGGTAACGACACTAACAGCTCCCTCGCCTGCGCGAACATTGGTAACGGGAACTGGTGACTCATCGAATACTGACAGGAGGTATCCCGATAGGGATCGAAGAGCACCTATTCGATTCGGAATAGACGAGTTATTTTATATGGACCCTTAGAGCTCAGCAGGGGTCAATAATTATATGTATAAGTATAAGGGTAACCAATTCTGTAATTAACCCTTCGTATGTCTAAGCACTGATCAGGGACGGGAAAACTATTAGAAAAAAAAAAGCGCGACACACGAGGGGTTAAGATAAATGCAAATGTACTTGTCATTTTAAGGTGGAGGTGTTATATAGTAAGTACGTAATATGTGGGTAGAATTGAGATAGTGTTTTATTAATATTATTCGGGTAGTTTGTACACTCTCGGAGATTAAATCATGTAATGGTGCGGACGTCTTTTATTTCTAATATATTGAAATATATAACAGTTTCCTCCTTACTATAAGGTAAATATCCACCAAATTAAAAATAAAAAAAACTAACTTTAGAGGATTTCTCCAAGGTCCCGTCGTCACAACATTCGTCACTTTTTTTTTTAAATTTGAAATGGGCTTAAATAGGTGCTCATGGCCATAGACTAGCCGAGAGCAGAGACGCCCACGATGGAGTGAGCTCGCCTAGAAGGTGCCTGTTCACCCTAGACTTGAAAGTTGACGGGTTAATATTATCTCGGAAATCTTATAGACGCCGGCAGGGAATTCCACTCCTTGACGTTTATGAATACGGGGGTAAGTATTTACGTACGTATCAGAGTATCCATATTTAGATCCTTCCTTAAGGAAAACAGCTCGGTAAAACATAAATTGGGACTTATTTTATGCTGCATCGTATGAAATAAAATAATATTTACTCTTTGCCACAAAAATTAACAAGACGCGGTAATACAAAATGCGTTTACACTCTGTCCAACAATTATTGTTATTAAAACATGCGACAAATTCAATTGCAAAACTTTTAAGGCCATAGGTGGGCATTTTCGCGAGAAGAGATACAAAAACTTATTTTTCTGAAACAGGTAAATTTTATGTTTTTCCTGCTCAGAATCACGAGCTCTTTCGATCCTACTAGAAGAAAAAAAGTGTCCCAACTTTTTGTTTCTATTACGTAACCGTTTTTCAAACACTTTGTACAGCGGTTACAAAGTGGAGAACATGTAAAATATATGAAAAATGTGGGATCATTTTTTTCTTGTATTTTTTTCTCCTAGATTGAAAGAACTCGTTATTCTGAGTAGGAAAAACATTAAATTATCCTACCTTAAAAAAAAAATTTTTTGGATCTCTTCTCGCGAAAATGCCCAGGTAATTGGGCAGCCAACTCTACATGCCTTCTATTTTTGAATTTACCGGCTTTTTATATTGTCAAAGATTTTTGAACGGATAAAGCTAAAATATCTGATCCTATGAATCATTTCGTTAAATTTTGTTGTTAATTAGGTGTAATGATTTTTTTAAAGTGCAACAATGTATGCCGTCCAACTGATATGACACTCGTATGACGTTTAGGTACCTACTTGTCTACGTTAATTAATGTGGCTACCAGCGAATGCAATAGGTGCAACACTGCGCGCTCAATAATTTCGTCTTAAAAAATACCTTAATTTCCTAAATAAATGTATGTAAACAGGTTCCCTAGGTCCGATAGTAATGGCCATTAAAATATTCGCCCGTATCAAATACACACGATGTACATCGGTCAGGATGCTGAAAAATATCTGGGTGCTTAGCCAAGATGCCAATCGCTAACGCTTAATCGTCAATCGTAAGCGAAAGGCAGCTAACTGTCTTCGTCGCACTAATATGAAAGCGTGACAGAGAGGGAAAACTACGATACGCTACTAAGCGCTAGCGATTGGCAACTTGGCTTAGCATCCTGATGTCATGGCGTTACCATGTTCAGATATGTTTGAGCATCGCGGTCGCTTGGATATATCTGATCGATAAATATATTTGGAACTCACCATCGATTTCGTTTCTCTCCATTTCAGCAGACAGACGGTTTGGCGACAAGTAGATCTTCGCCTGGACTGCTGCTACTGCCAAAACGAGGAGGATTAAAACCTTCATTATTATAGGAGTGGGATTGAAATGAATGAATAAGAACTGAATGACTCGGGAACACTCTGGGAACTGATGTCAGACGCGAGCAGACGGCCTTTTATAGGCGTTTAGGGCGATAACACACTGTCCTCATTGTTATCCTTAAGGGAATAAATTTTAAAATACTAGTACTAAGCGAACCGAAAATGTTGACTTAATCGTAAGGCCCATTGCTATTTTTAGGACAAGTGAAATAATAACCCATTGTTCAAAAAAAAGGACATTTTATTTTTATACAAAATAAAATTCATATTTCTTTGAAAAATATGACGTCATGGGCGGTTATGAGTAAATTTTGTTGTCCTAAAAATAAAAAATGTCCTAAAAAGTGTAACACAATAATTAAAGTTCTGGAAAAGGTAGCAATGTAACAGTCGACGTCAAAGATATCGTTACGGTTTAGATGCGAAAAATATATTTACACGACTTTATTGCCTTGACATTAAGGTTGTGTAAATATATTTTTGGCACCTAAACC
This sequence comes from Thaumatotibia leucotreta, assembly GCA_025490895.1. Lineage (NCBI taxonomy): Eukaryota > Metazoa > Arthropoda > Insecta > Lepidoptera > Tortricidae > Thaumatotibia > Thaumatotibia leucotreta. The sequence continues at coordinate 29,365 of JALPQI010009444.1, forward strand.
GTAATGATATCTTTGACGTCGACTGTACAAGTTGCAGAACATTATTTAATGGCAGGAACATACTCAATAGTACATTACTATAGAGGACGGGAAACGAAGGGTTACAGGCCAAGTAGATATATCTGGCCGAAGGAACTGAGGCCAGATAGGGATACGCGGCCTGTAACCCTGTTTCTCGCCGAGATTTGTATAGTGCTTTTCTCAAACTTGCCATGAAATAAAACGAACTGATTTCGCCGAACCATACCTACTATTTCATTTGTAAATAAACCATAGTACAGTATCGTAAAACATAAAAAAAAAACATTCGCGCCAAACTTTTTTTTAATCTGTTTGAGGTATCCTTTTACCTGTTGGTATAGACATTAGTTCTTAGGTTATTTTTTTTTTCTGTGGCTGAATGTCAAGACATAGTGTCACAATTTGACGTTTCAAAACAAAAGACAGTTTGTTTGCAGTCCTAGGTGTGAAATAAATACATGAAATCTCTTTACATATCATCTTAGCATATGCCACCGGATACATAGTATTTCCGGGTTTAATTTAAAGTAAGTAACATCAACATTCCGTAGCAAGTTTGAGAAAAAGTTAATAATAAGTTTCCATTGAGAATGTTTTGCATGAGAAATTTCAAAAATGTATTATAAATAATTATTTTATAGCGCAAATAAGTAAACAAAGCAGTAAATATAACTCATAAGGCATGTATCTAGTGCAGTGCAGTCTAGGCAAGATTAGATTCTTTGTTAAATTTAGATTCCCGAGAACATTATCTATGGAAGTTTCGCAACTTATGAAAGTTCGCCTTGGTACAATGCTAGTAAAAGGTAATATATAATAAATAAATGGTTAAATACCTACACCACTAATGTTGAAGCTAAGGTGATGGACTGGTAGTGAATGCCTATATTTCGAAAAATTTACAAAATAAATTAAATATATAACGTAGACATAAAGAAGTGTCACTGACCATTATTTGATAAAAGAATGATGATGGGCAGCAGCGCCATCATAGTGGACACATTACTGCGATCGCCAATCCGCTTGCCTAGCGTGGCGATTATGGGCATTTACCTCCTACTCGTAATGCGTCTATACGCATAGTTAATAGGAGAGGCCTACGTTCAGCAGTGGACTGTTATAGGCTGATTGATGATGATGAAATTAAATATACCGACATAGATATACTCGTCCACTTTCAAATTGTTTTTGTATAAACGTTTCTTATTAGTCTATTTCTGTAGGAGGATACAGGGTACGAGAAAACTCTGTATTCGTCAATTTTACGTACTTTTAGTTGGCCCTTTTTAGTTGTATTGGAGCTCTATTTAGGCTGTCAAAAGAATAGCAATACATAGTTTATTCTAAATACTTCCCGAGGGCTACCACGTTCCACAATAGACAAGGCTATACGAGTCGTATAACACCTTTCGTTGAACCTAAATTGAACCGCATTAGTACGTCTCATGGTAACCCCCTGATCTGGCTCGCGATGTATCAGTACCACAGAATAACTAACTGTCAGGAACTGACAAGGAGAACCTAAACTGAATCGCATTTAATAGAATAGCCCTCCGCTCCCAATCTCTCTAGGACTACGAGTAGGTCTGTTTGAGTAATACTGTCCAATGATATTTTATTTATTTATTTCAAATTGTTCCTTTAAATTATTCAAAAGAACAAAAAGATACAGTGTGTTAACAGCCTTATGAAATGTTAGTCACAATCATTACAAGTGCAAATTCGACAAGAATCACAGATTGAAATAGACACCGCAAACACGCTATTAGGCAGGGAAGGAATGATTTTATACCTACAGGGCGTCCAATGACTATGAGGTCTATGAGACATGAAGGGAAAGTACTTTAAATATTCTAGAGAGGATATTTTGCTGAAAGAAGACTTTATGTTATTTTTCAAGGCAAATAAAACTGCATTCAACGTTTTTCAATTACTTGCTTCACCCAAAAATCGAAACAACTAATTTTTTTTTAAATTTTGGCCTATCATTTTTGTTTATTTTTTTAGTTTTAGATACTACGTTTCTTCAGAAAAATTGTTATTTTTTATCCATTCTTTCGAATGAGGGTCATTTGCAGTAAAAGTGTACCTTTCAATTTTTATATGCGATCATGGACTGTAATACACCATTTTACTCGGCATCGTGCGTACTTTTCAGTTATGAAACAAAAAAAGTATGTCTCTTATATGTCACGAAAATAAGTATGTAAATTGAGATTACTCAGTTTAGTTACTCCCGAACTAGTACTTGCCAAGACGACAATGACGAAATAAAAAGCGTCGAAAATTCACCCGGATACTTTGTCACACGGCGTTCCCAACTTTTTTTATAAACAGAAGGAACAGTAGCTGTGTCTTGACTTGGCCTTAGCAGTTACTCGATACGTAAATAAGTTCATCACGCTCGCTCCAATTCAGCAGTGTAGGCCTAATAACCGTATTGAGTAAACTATTACGTAAACGCTACTTGCCAACCCATACGATATGGCTACAGGATGCTTAGCCAAGTTGCCAATCGCTAGCGCTTGCTAGCGCATCGTCGTTTTCCCTCTCTGTCACTCGTTCATATTAGTGCGACAAAGAGGGAAGACTACGATGCGCTAGCAGGCGCTAGCGATTGGCAATTTGGCTAAGCACCCTGGACATTTCAAGAACGCTTTTGCAGCTTCTAGTCATGTTAGTCTGTGGCAGACGGGACTTTTTATCAGTTCCTTGAACAAGGAGTGTTCAGTAACGTGTATATTTATAAGCTTAGAGTTTTTGGCAAACAAGCGGTTGTTGTTGTTATAAAGTAGGTAACAGTTAAAGTTAAAAATATCAATGTGCACAATGATTGATTATTACACGTGAAAAATCGATTCTATATAGCGCCCGCTCTTTCTATATAGCTAACTTTGTTTAGACCAAGCGACCGGTAACGTTCTTGGTCCCATCTCATGCATCTGAAGGTGCAACCCTGGTTTAATTTGTTTCATTCATTTCTTTTGTTTATCCGGGCTTCTGAATAAGTTTATACAAATTATAAAAGAATTATGCAATTTCTTCTTCCCGCCTGATACGCTTTCCCGCTTAAGACGCGTTTTTTGTCCGGTCCCTACAAAATCGAGGTTCACTGTACTAGAATTCATACTCATACTAGGTTCATAACACGGTGGCAGATCATGGTACAGATACTGGTCAACGTTGTCATTTGACATTACAGACCTGGGTGCTTAGACAAGTTGCCAATCGCTAACGCTTAATCGTCAATCGTAAACGAAAGGTAGCTGCCTGTCTTTGTCGCACTGATATATGAAAGAGTGACAGAGAGGGAAAACTACGATACGCTACTAAGCGCAAGCGATTGGCAACTTCGCTAAGCATCCTGGCCGCTGGTCACGGACTCGTCAGTATCGCAAAACCTTAATGCCTTTCTAAAGTGTGGAATACAAAAAAAGAGTCAAACACAACAAGAAACAAATGTGATGGACTTTTGACAGGTTTTTTTTTTCAAATAAATAAATACCAATCATGGGATTTTTTTACATGAATCTCCTTAATTCTACAATAGGCTCTTAAGGCTGGAGTTGCTGTTACTAACCAACGACATATTCAATAGAAAGTTATGTAAAACACATGATTGAAGGACACATTTTTTAAAATAAATACTTACTACACACAAGGATTGACCGTCTGGTGACGGCAGTAAGATTACATTAGTCACCACCCCGACTCATCTCGTCGGTGTTGTAAGAGTCGACTAAAGGTTTCAAGAGTCATGTCACTTGTTGATAGAAGATTGAAATGGGCAGCAGCGTCACCATAGTGGACAAACTACTGTGATCGCCAATCCGCTTGCCCAGCGTGGCGAATAAGGGTATTTACCTCCTAATGCGTCTAACGCATAAGAGAGGCCTACGTCTAACAGTGGACTTAGATAGGCATATAATGATGATGAGGATGACACAAGGATATGAAATGACTAATTACACATATTACATTAATATAGTGACTACAAATCGACCGCATGTTGAAAACCTACCAACCACAATAATATTATTAAAGCCATAACACTAAGAGGAAATTAGTCAGCTATTCGTAGGCACAAACTAATGAGATAAATAAATAGGTACTGGAGAGAATTTTGGATTTTTTTGGCGTTTGAGTGGAAATTTATGGCATCTGACATCAAGGCACAGCCGACAAAAATGTCGTCTACCACTTTTCGACTCTATTACAATACAATACATAACTCTTTTTTGCACACCTCGTAACATAAAATAAGTAGAGAGAGAACATAAATCTTAAAGTAGAGGTAACACAACTGGCGGTCTTAATTTAGTCTATTTAGCCGTAATAAAGTCGAAAAGTTTTCAACTACATTTTTTATTGACTATACACGCCCATACAGTGTGTAAGTCTAATACGGGCGATCAATTAAACCAGGCATGGGATCATTAGTGTAATCATAGATTACAAAGTTTTTTTAAAGTTACTCTTAATTATGACCCCAAGGAATTTTTTTAAGATTATCGGAGCAGCAATGTGGGTACGAACATTTGTTATTGTTGACATGGGAGTTATGTCATCTGCTCATCTGCTTTTGAAATTAGTTGTCAACGAGTATTTAACTCGCGTATGTTGCTCTACATTGCGCGCCGAATTATTTTGTATGGAAAAAATTGTTGCTCTATTTTAAGTAAAAGTTATTTGAATATACTTATTATGTCGTAAACTAACACCCGTTAAGAGCTTCGCCCGTATTAGACTTACACCCTGTATAATGTCTCACGTGCTTTTTACGCGGTGGTATCTCATGCTACTCGTACGGCTATAGGAAGACCCTGCAGGTTTTTCAGTAATGAGTAGGTGATGGTTTCAAGTTGTGACTAGGCGCCGTGTAGCCTATAGTACAGTCAAAGACAAAATAAGGTGTCCACAAAAATGTTCAAAAATACCTATGTCCCAGTGCACTCTAATTCTGTGTAATAATAACGTCGTTAACATATTTATGAGCGTGCCGTGTGGTGACGGCAGTAAGAATACATTTGTCACCACCCCAACTCCTGCGGGTGTCGTAAAAGTCGACTAAGGGATTGAAGTGTCACTGACCATTTTTTTTTTGATAACGATTGATGATGGGCAGCAGCGTCATCATAGTGGATACATTACTGCGATCGCCAATCCGCTTGCCCAGCGTGGCGATTATGGGCATTTACCTCCTAATGCGTCTATACGCATTGTTAATAGGAGAAGCCTACGTCCAGCAGTGGACTATCATAGGCTGATGATGTGATGTGATGTGATGTGATATTTATGAGCGGATTCTTTCGATACTTATTTTTGCACTTGACTGAATGGGCTAGGTTAAAAATCATGCGATTGATTTTGGGTTGAGGTCAGCAAAATGTCACAAATGATGACGATAGATCTACGAACAAATAAAACATGGAAGCCGCACGCCATAGTAAATTGCCTTTCAAAAACGGTCCTGAATTTTAGTTGACAAATATCAGCCCTTCTTTAATGCATCACGGCAATGAATTTCAATGTAAACCTATAAAAACCTACACCGCCATTTAAAAATAGTTGTGATTGGTCCGTCAAACTTTTGTTTGGCTATATTCTATAACCATTTGCCAAAGATGTTGAGCCGAAATATGCGCGGTGTTAAGAAAAGCGCTATGTCCTGCCCATCTTGGCACAATTGAACAATTGATTTTGGGGGCATTTTTGAGCTGCCGTTAGACGTCCATGTTATAATTATATGGTCGCAGCGATGGATCCAAAAATACACTCACCAAATATCACCATTTGGGGGCCACATCACATTACCAGCCTATCTCAGTCCACAGCTGAACATAGGCCTCTATTATATCAGCTTGTCTCAGTCCACTGGGTATAGGCCTCTATTATTAATCAGTAAACAGTTAAGAAGAGGTAAATCGGCCAAATAAATATGAACAAATGTTTTTTGAACGAGTTCAATTTTATAGCGGAAGTTTCGTTAGTATTTTATAGGGGAAGACTTCGTTAGCTCCTGTATGCTATTACTATCGATTGGGGGAACTCACTCTGGGTTAAACGCTTGCAACTGCGCAGTATCATTACAAGAAGTAAGGTCGTCCCGCGCAAACGCACTGACTACGGTTGACGCAGACACCAGTGTAACCCACAGCGCCACAGAAACTTTGACAGCTCCTGACTGTACATGAGGCCCTGGTAGCTGAAAAAACAAAAACATAAAAAATAGCTATAAGAAACTTAACAATATGCTTTTTTTGGGTTCCGTAGTAAGCAAGGAACCCTTATAGTTTCGCCATGTCCGTCTGTTCGTCTGTCCGCAGCATATCTCAGTGGCCGTTAGTACTAGAAATCTGTAATTTGGTACAGGTAATATCAATCATGCCGACAAAGTGGTAGAATAAAAAGTAGAAACAAAATTAAAACCCCTAACCGGTGAAGTGGGGGTGATTTTTTTATTTGATGTAATCCTATATTGTAGGGTATCATTGAATAGGTCTCTTAAAAAGAATATGGGTCTTAACCCTTAACTACTTAGCTACTATTTTTATCACACGTCCACCTACCTCCCGTCTCGATACGATCTTGGATATTAAATGTTAAGGTTCATATAAGTTATTTGAAATAACAACATCAAAATACACACGTTAAATTGTATATTAATTTAAAAATAATACCACAAACCTGCATAATACGTATTTTCTCTTAGGACATATGGCACCAATCCTTAATTTTAAGCTAGGAACAATTTATCCTTTGGAAGGCGAGATAAACAAAAATTATCAAATCTTAGAGAGGTCTAAGTAATTATTTCTTATTATTCAATAATCAACGAAGCTATAAAACAATACAACTGTATAAAAGAGGCAGTCTTTTAATAAAATTGCAGACCACCAAGTTAGTATTTTCCTCGTCAGTGCATGCCCAATTTGTTCGCACATTCTAAGAAAATCGGTTTTTTCACTAACCTTTTAGTTGAGGAACTCCAAGCACTGAAATCAAAAGAACGAATAATATGCTAACTATTAAAAAACACTTCATTTTTCTACGACTAACGTGAGATGACTTAGTCAATGGCAGTTGTTCTTATGTAAACATTACTGAGACTTATATTAGATATGATAGTTGCTATCGCTATTTCTTTAAGAAGTCGCTGACACTAAAATGTTACAATGATAGCTTGACTGTTTTTTGTATCTTTATTTACAAATCTGTACAATTTAATACACATGGATGAAATATAACTAACCTAAATTATTACAATCGAAGATTTATTGTACCGAGGAAAATTGCTATGCTTGCAAAATAAGCTTTTTTTAAAAAATAATGTGTATTTTTTGAACTAAAAGAAAAAAAGAAGAAAGAAAAAACGTTTATTCGAGACAAGAACACAGTACAAACAAAACAAAACAGTAAACACGAAATAATATCCCGAAATGGCCATAAATCTGCATTTTGCTAGCAGAGCCAGCGCTGGTCTTCCGTTTTGGCCATTTGAGTAAGACGCTGACGATAGGATATACCTTAACACATCAAAAATACCAAAAAAATATACACAAATCACAAATTATTACAAACAAGAACTTAAAAATAAATAAATAATGCATGATAGGTTTAAGCATGCATTGTATAATATTGTAGGAAAAATTACATAAAATTCGCATGGCCAAAAGTGGTGTAATATTATGTAGATTGAAATATAGAAATTTAAGACCACAGAATTAGATTTGGATATATGAAACAAGTTCATTCATTTGTATGGCGGCCGAGCGTGTCAGATTTTGTATTGAAGTTGTTACTTGCCTATGATTTTAAATATGTCTCAGGCCCTTGAGTATTCATATTTATTTGTGTTGTTATTATTCATGTTTTTGTTCACTTCAACTTACAAAATTTGACGCCCGAAAGCTGCAAGCTGCGATTAGAGACGGACAACTCACTGAGTGTGTGTGTGGATTTCACTGAGTTCATTTGATACGCTAAGTAGATACGTTTGCTTGATCTGTAAGACCATTTGTAACCATATAACTGCGAATAAACGATTTGTATTTGTCAAATATAAAACAAGCGGCTGAGCGTGTAACGCCCGACAATACCACCCGTGTGTACGGTTGGCTCTAATAATATGTATACGATTTTGATCCATATGCCTTTGACATACCTTCCGAAATGTATACATATTATTAGACATGACTGTACAAGGCCACGTGAATGTAACTACAGTATTCCACGTGATCCTACTACATAAAAATAATTTAAGAATGTTGAAATTAGTAAATATTTATAACGATTACTGTTATAACAATTGAAGGGTTATAATAAGTGACACCGCTTTTGTTGACATTGCTAGAAGTGCGAGATAAAGATAAGTCCGTTATCTTCAAAGTGCTTATAAAACGTTCTAATTACCATTACAGTAGGTATTTAGGTACTCTCGTCATCACATCATCAGCCTATATCAGTCCACTGATGGACAATGCTGACCTAACCCTAACTTATGATTAAATTAGATTGTTTCCTAAAACCGTTTTAGCCCGTTACGCTATGATAAACGCATTTTAGGAAACGATTTTGTTACCAATGTCTTAGTCTTGTCACACTTAATTGACAGACATCAAATGAACAAAAAAATCTTTAATTACCTAGCAAATGGAAAAAAACGTTTAAAGTGCATTTTTTGCGATAGTTTCATTAATAAAATATTTGTGTATGTTGGCATTCAAAGTATAAAAAAAAAAAACTAAAAAAAAATGTTTTATTGCAGATTTTACCAAACCTCATTTAACATTATTTGCTTCTTTTAGTCTCAGGAATATGCTGTTAAAATTTTTCCCTTTCCTCACGGGCACCTTGTATTGCTTATGGATGCATTTATTTTGAAGTTTTATGTATTTTTTGGTTCCCTGGAAATCAGGGTCTTGGCATTCTAGTATCACACATGTTGACTGGCAACCATTTTGGCGTGTTGTATTTGTAGTTTATAAACAGTGATTTCTTTGAAAATTTGTTTCAATCGTCAAATAAGTATTACTCGTATTTTATTCTACGGGGTGGCGTCTGGGTCGTGGAGTAGAAGTGAATAGGATACTAATAGGGCCGGTCACGCTCGTGCAGGGTCCGCCCGGATAGCTACCACCGTGTTATCCGTTAACTTGCCGCTAAATAGCAGTGTTTGCACTGCTATGTTTCTGTTTGGGGGTAAGATAGCCGGTGTAATTACTGGCATAGATAGTGGCAATCCATCTAAGTCCTCAGGGTAGGCAGCACATAGGCGATTATTTGTTCACTATGTCCATGGGCCTCAGTTCATGCTTTCCATCAGGTGGGCTGAGAGCTCATTTGTCTGCTTTGATCGCATAAAAAAAAGTATAGTTTAACATTAATGAATTCATAATTACCTTCGAGATTTTTGTCACAATTTCTTGGTTGTTTCTAGAGTGAAAGTGTCCCAGCGTGGCCGTCTCTAGTACCCTGTTCACTCACTTTCCACGACCCAGCAGTGTTATTCACTAAGGAAACCGCCTTGATAACAGCTATGCTATTCTCTTATTCACACATTCGACGCTGCGTTCGTCAAGGAGCTCGACGTCGAGACAGCCTTGTATAAAATCCTAGCTGCTTTGTTTGACATTAGGAATCGAGGCTTCACAGCCTCGTTGTGGGCGAGGTTGTGGGCGAGTTCGTCGCTGTTTTTCGTTAGAGAATACGAAGTTCGTACATGAAACGTCAAACTCTCGACGCAGTGTAGTTCCAGCTCACGCCGCATTCGTCGCCGAGCACTAGTGTCGTTTAAAGTACATTAGTGAATACCATTTTTAGGCTCGACGCTGCCGCAGCACTGACACAGCGCTGACAGCAAGGCGGTTTCCTTAGTGAATAACACTGCAGCGTCAGCGCTGCGGCAGCGTCGAGCCTAAAAATGGTATTCACTAATGCACTTTAAACGACACTAGCGCTCGGCGACGAATGCGGCGTGAGCTGGAACTACACTGCGTCGAGAGTTACCGCCTACAGTTCGACGACGAGCTGTTCTATGTTGGTGAATACCGTTTTTCGCAGCGCTGCGCTCTACGTCGAAGTGAAGGCTGTCTCGTCGTCGAGCTCGTTGACGAACGCAGCGTCGAATGTGTGAATAAGAGAATAGCATAGCAGATGTCAGCTGGCTCAGCTGGGCAAGCAGATTGGCGATCGCAGTAGTGTACACTATGATGACGTTGCTTTTTAATAATACGAGACAAAGCCCGAAATTGTTATAGAAAACTCTCCCACAAAAAAATGGTAAGATCGCACAACTAAAAATGTAAGAACTATTTTATGACTTGGTCGTTACAGGCAATTTTCCTTGTAATGCTATTCGGCCTCAATTCTAAACACTCATTCAAATTCAAACCTAAACACTTCCTGTTAAAAAAAAAAAACAAAACAGGCATGTTAATTAGATAGATAAAAATTTTGGTTAAACGGGTAAACAAGAAACTGTTTATTCGAATTGTCGCTTGATTTATCGTCGCGGATGTCATAAAATGCATTCCAATGTTATCCAAAATTAGGTACAGTGAACAAAAAATCTGGTCTACCACTTTTCGACTCTATTCAGTCATAATAAAGTCGAAAAGGTGTAGGCCATATTTTTTAATGACTCAGATATTTAAATATATTTTAGTGGGTATCATGTCTAACGATAGTTAAAATCCAGTACCTATATCGGTTTACAATAAAGAACTTACGAGTATACCTAAACAACAACAGAAACCTAATAGTTATTTAATTTATGTGGCTGGTGTATAATGAGACGCATTACACACTAGTGTGGTTATAAGAAACAAACCATAGGTGAGTGTCATGATAGCATCACACGAGAGCAAACTTTATCTATGACAGTAAAAATCAAGTCAGCGGCTGAATGAAGCTGTATGCCACCTCTTTAAATTAAAAATAAAAACACCAATGGCATAATATTGTATGAAATTTCGTATGTACAGGGTGAAACATAAGTCGTGAACAGTAATACGTTTTTCCAACTCTATAAACAAGTAACAACTAACAATGAAATGCCCCACAAGTAACTTAAAAATTGACAAGTTATGTATAAATTTTTTTGGCGTTAGGAAATCCAAAGGGATTTTTAAGACTTAATGAAATAATTGAAATTACCTCTTCAAATTGAAGTAATTAATAACGCCAATTTAGTTATTTCGCGTAAAATTAAATGATGTTTTCATGCAACGATTTAAATAGCTTAAATAGCCGTTGTAATTTCTTAAACCACCTTAAAAATAGCAAAAACCAACAAAAAAAAACAAAAAAATAATAATATATAAACATGTCAATTTTTTAGTAAATTGTGGGGCATTCAATTGTTACAGAGTTAGAAAAACGTATTACTGTTCACGACTTATATTTCACTCTGTATAACTAAAAGACACTAACCACAATTTAACATATATAACCTCTTTGTTTATAATTATACAACCGGGTGATTCCCTGTAATCTGTTAATACATATTTATATTTCGCGCGACTCCGAAGTGTCCCTGGCTCGGGACTTTTTTGAAGACTATGTCATGTACGTATGTTTACGTTCAAAAGCACGGACTAATCGTCACCTTTATTACAATGAACATAAGGTTCACCAAGGACTAGTAAACTTTGTTGACGTTTCATTTCAATATAGCCGCTATGAGCTGATCATTATTGATCCTTATTTCAAAGACCGTAAGATTCACAGACGATTAGTTTTCCGCGTCCCAATATGGCAGCTATCGGCAAGTGACCCCTAACAAACTAAATATAGAATCATATAAGTCAGCGAAGGTCTTTATTCGCTGTTAATAAAGTCCAATTTTGCGTAGATCTAATTATCATAGTTAAAGTTGTCGCTGAGTTTTTTAAGCAACTGCGTGGATATATAAGTTAGAGTAGACTTTTCTTGTGCAGTATCCGTCTAATAGTAAAGGAAGATTCTAAAATGAAGGGTTATTTCGTGTTATTAACTGTATTTTTGGCTGTGATGGCCCTTGCAACGAGTTCACCAGTGGAGTATGAAGGTACATTTTAAAATTACTGATTTTGTATACATATTTTAGCTGTAAGCAACAACTACGCACATAAATACATATATATTTCAATCATTTATTAATTAATACATTAAATACCTATGTTTATTATTTAAAGTATTTTAAACTTCTAAAAAAACTTGTTAATAAAATAATCGAGGTATTATAATCATGAGTCATAAATTCTACAAAATTATTTAACAAATAAATGTATCAGAAATGTTAAAATGCTTATAAATACCTGAACATCTTTTACTCACCCATTCTTAGTGCATTTATTACGAAGTAATTCTCGCAAAATAATGACTATATCGTCCTATTACTATAAATACCAGCTATCTGCAAAAATCAGATTTTAGCAGAATCAATTTAACTATCGTGATAATTAAATTCAATATCGGATAACATAATACGTGCACATAGCTGGTATTTGCAGTAATAGCACGATATGTATCTGAATATTCCTTTTCTTTTAGCCGTTGAATACGAATTCGATCCGACTAGCCCCGAGTTACAATCGCCCCGTGTCCGCCGCGCCTCTTGCAACCCGCGCGAGTGTGACCAGCTCTGTCGGCGACTCAAGTTCCCCGGCGGCGCGTGCGTCGGCAGCAAGTGCGACTGCGATAGATTCTAAAGTTAAAGTGGAGTGAAGTATGATAGATTTTTCACTTTTAGGCATTAAAAAAACTTTGATTTCAGTCAGTTGTAACTATAACTAAGCACTACCTAATTATGCTCTTAATTTTAATAATAACTCGGTTTCGCTGTTCATTTCATGAACTGTAAACGATATTGTGATATAAAAATGCCTATAAAGGTTATATTTCAAAATATTTATAAATCGTATTTTATTGTCGTTACGAAACTGACTGCAATTAAGGTTTTTTTTATCTCACGCTAATTGGGTGTTCCAAAAAGTGAAAAGGCCCATAATAAATGTACCTAAATACTAAATACCACTAAATGTAGGGTTCTAAATAATTATGATAAGTATCATAAGTATTTCAAAATGTTTATAAAATCGTATTTCAAATCAACTCTTATAGTTTCTAGAGAGTAAAGATTTGAAAAAAATTGACTTTAAGGAAATGTTTCAATAAAGATTTATAATTTTATGTGTTTGTACACTTAATGTCACTTTTTAATTACCTGTATTTTATCGCATTCTACCAATTTCCTACCTAAACAGGGTATGGTTATTATTGCTGAGAGCTAGTCATATCATATTCCACTGCTGAAGAAGGCCCCTAGACTCCCTTTCTTTGGGCTCTATGTCCATTGCACCCGGTTTTGGTTCGATTGCAAAAAAAATGTACTTAGTTAAGGCTTTAATCAAAAACAAAAATCACGACTTCGTCAATTTATAAAAGTTAGTCATACAAACTATATGATAAACTTCATCTAACAACCTTCGCCTGTAGTAAAAGGGAGCAAATTTAAAAGATATAGGTTCGCATTATTGATTGCTCATAGACAATTTGAATTTGTCGCCCTTTTTCATTGACACAAGTTGTTACACAAAATTAAATTTGGTAATACAAAAATTAAAACGTTGAATTTTGTTTTAATTACAGGCCTTTAATCATGTTTTTTTTTCAATCGACCATTTTGCCCTAAACCTGACAAGTCGGCTAAGAGCAAAGCGTGATATCCTGGAAACGATATTTTTACCTAAGCTGCACTGCAGAACTGCCTGCGCTGCGCTTGGTGTAAAAATATTCGTACATAGTTTTCTATGTCATGGGAGTCATGGGTCTGTTTCCAATAATTTTGTAAACAAGCCAAATTGTTACAGTAAATTTAAAATTCAATCGTTTAAAATTGACTGTAACCATCGATGATATTTACAATAAAAATCAAATGTCTATTCGGGACCCAAACCCAATGCAACAAATCAATTCCATACAAAAGTCGAAATTAAGGACTCAATTTTAACATTTTTACAAGGCCCTGAAAAGCTCTTAGCAAATTCATTGCAAATAGTGACGTCACTGTTGATTATCTGCGATTACTATCGGGAAACAAGAAAAT
>JALPQI010009445.1:0-56395 GCA_025490895.1 Thaumatotibia leucotreta
TCGATTTTTTTTCTCTATTAACTCTAACGACGCCTTCGTTGGAGTGATAAAATCCCCGAAACTTACGAAATTCGCGATAGTAGAAATGACACTAGCTGTCATTCGCGTGCTGCCATCCCATAATAACAACAGTATGCTTAGCCAAGTTGCCAATCGCTAACGCTTAGTAGCTCGTAGTTTTCCCTCTCTCTCACTCTTTCATATTAGTGCGAGAAAGACAGTTAGCTGCCTTTTGTTTACGATTGACGATTAAGCGTTAGCGATTGGCAACTTGTCTAAGCACCCAGGATTAACAGGATGCTTAGCCAAGTTGCCAATCGCTAACGCTTAGTAGCGTATCGTAGTTTTCCCTCTCTGTCACTCTTTCATATTAGTGCGACAAAGACACTTAGCTGCCTTTCGTTTACAATTGACGATTAAGCGTTAGCGATTGGCTACTTGTATAAGGACCCAGTATTAACAGTGTTGACGGCAAAAGGGATAATATGACTGAGTAAGACCTTGGCTCCATACTTCGACACAGTGTACTCGGGCTGTGTTACTAACACCAGCAAGAAAACAACTCTAATGTAAGTAGTGCAGTTTTTCTGTATGTTTTGGGAGCTTCATGCTGTTTTTCTTTCACTATTTTTGACAAAGGAGTGACAAGTAGGTAATTTAATTCATTTTGTATTTATTTAAGTTGTAAAAGATTCTGTAGCAGATTTGGACAAAAATAAATCTGATTTCTTCTGTAAATTACATTTGAAAGTGTACTTAGTAATCTGCTCAACTCCTTTTCGTATTTGCAATGGGTACCTAGGTATCTACTAATAGTCGTATACATCTACTAACAACCAATTGTCTTGAATAAAACTAAAAAAGTTGTTTAAATCCAGACAGTAAAGACCCAGTTATAATCTTTGTTCTTTTGATCGAATGTTACTCATATTTTTTATGCTGAACAAATCCAAATATTTGATAACTAAATAGATCACTATCACGAAGGGTTCCTAGAGGGTAGAGTTGGACGAAAAGTAATTGATTTGTTTTGTGATTACTTCTCTAAATTACATTATAAACTAGATTACAAAGTACACATACAAAAGTAATCGGAAGGATTACTTTACGCCCAACTTCGCTAGAGGGTTAATAACTAAAATCATGAAATTAGGTTTCCGTGCATCTCTTCCAGGCAACCTGTTAAAGACGCGCTGACAGCTTATTGATTTATTTACGGTGCCACAGCCGTCTCAGGCCGTTATCTCAACAATACAGCAATTCCACACAAATAAAACATGTCGCTTGTTTTCATCCAATCCATTGTGTGGCGACCTTCATACTCACTCTTCAGAATGTTGGGACTGACTGTCCTTGTCTTTATGCGCCTGTCCAGAGCTGCAGGAGTTTCCCATACCGGCCTATGTCGCACTGCACTTCACTAAACACATTTATCACAGCGGCAAGCGTAAGATATTGCAGCACTCATCTCCCGGCGTCGCGATCGTTTCGGGGGGAAATTCTAAATTTAAACGCTCGTGCTTACGGACCGAGCGCTAGACGGCGAATAATCGATCTTAGAACCGTCCCGCGCCCTCTTCGTCTGCCCCGCTTCGCGCGCGCGCTATCAAATTATCCACGCTTTTCAAACGAAAGCTTTTCCGAACGGAGGAGTCCAATATGTCACGCCTCGCAGCTAACTCCGTAAACACGATTAAAAAGAAAACAGGCTGGCGGGATTCGAATTTGGAATTCTTAAAATAAAAACACTTTTGTTTCTGTCTCATGACTTCAGCAAGTGCCCACAAGTATTTGTTGTTTATATATTTTGAAAAGGATTTTCATGGTATATTCAAGTTATTCGCAAGCGATTTATAGATTAATATAATGCCGCGGTGTTTTTTGAAGTCCGTGCGGCCGCAACATGGCAGTTTCATACATGAAATGGGTAGTTTTTCAATTGAAAGTAAGTCGATTTTTGCTTTTGGTATTTTTATAAAATTATTCTGTCACGTGAAAGAACGGAGGAATTTTGGGCCTAAATATTAATGGAAAGGTATATTCTTCAAACGAAAAACGCAATATACGCTGTACATGACATTGTTTTTAAACTAATAAACGATATTTAAAATCTCATTTATCTACTTGCCGATTTATTAGTACGCTCAAAATTGTTGTTTTATTCATATTGTAGGTTTCAAAATAATCATTTCACAGCTATGTAGATCAATGTTCTAGTTCTTCTTTAACATTTTTACAGCTCCGGTCGAATCAAAACCGATACGAATACCAAAAACGTCGACGAAAAGACATAAAACCCTCTTAAAACCGAATGAAACGTTGTACCACGACAAAGTTCCTATATCCACCCGTTTCTACCTGCAACTCTTCAAGAAAAGCCAATTCCTGCCTAATTTTATAGAAACAGAAGTGTACGAATACGCTTCAGAAAGTGAACGAGCGACCAATTCACCAGAACTGCATGTTAAGAAAAATTTCGTTAAGAAAGAAGTGGAACGGGCTACTTACAATTTGCGTTCGCACGAAGCAAGAACGGAACGCAAGGTTTTCGCAAAGAAAACGCGCGCTAGAAAAAAAAACGAGACACAGGTGTCCGAACCTAAGAATCCCGTGAGGCGGAAATTCAAAATGCCTTTGGCGCCAATTATAGAGGAAATAAGGAACAGGGAACCGCTAAGGTGAGTGTGCTTAGTGTTGAAAAGCCTTATGTTAGCGTGATGTGCTTTGACATACGACGTTGTTCTGCAACAAAGTACCATATTTGTCTGTCATAAGACGTGTATTGTGGTACGTGACTGGTGACTAGGTGAATTAATGAGGTGAAGGAACGACACTTAGTGATGGTAGGTACCTAACTTACATTTTTATATTGCGGCTCTTTTTGTTCAGGCATTTTTAGGTGATTAAAAAATAAAATAGTAACAGAAGCATTTCAATTAACTTAACGTAGAAAACTTGGTAAACTTGAAAATCCGTTGTGACAATGATTGATTTAGTTTCTAAAAAGCACGCAATTGATATGAGCGCACTTGTTTATTTATTATAAATATTATAAATTACGTCGTGGCCGTGTGGTGACGATGACGGCAGTAAGAATACATTAAATTTGTCACCATCCCAACTCCTCCTACGGGTGTCGTAAGAGTCGACTAAGGGATTGAAGGGTCACTGACCATTATTTGAGAAAAGATTGATGATGGGCAGCATCAGCGTCATCATAGTGGACACATTACTGCGATCCCCAATCCGCTTGCCCAGCGTGGCGTTTATGGGCATTTACTTCCTAATCTCTACCTACGCATAGTTAATAGGAGAGGCCTACGTTCAGCAGTGGACTATCATAGGCTGATGACGATGATGATGATGATTATAAATTAAAAATGAGTTCCATTCAAATGCAACCTTTTATGAGAATTTTTCTTTATCATGTCAATTTTCAAAATTTTGAATTTACCTATGGGTACATTTTGGCTTTTTTCCACTCAGAATCCCGATCTCTTTCGAGCCCAAATGGGATAAAAGTCCCATGGATGTATGTATGGAAAATGGTAACAAAATATTGTAATTTTTCATACACTTTGTATGGCGGTTACAGAAGAGGAAAACCGAAGAATGTATGGAAATTTTAGGACATATGTTTTTCTTTTTGGGATTGAAAGTACTCGTGATTCTGAGAAAAATAATAACAAAATTCAAAATTATGAAAATGGACAAAATAAAAAAATATGCTTGCGTCTTTTAATTTTGTATTGGTGGCGCACGATAAAAAAATCACGATGTTCTAAGGATTAACCCCCTTCTTCTTAAACGTTTCCTAACTTAGCAACCCGCTAAGTATTGTTTGTCCCCTACGCTCTTTCTTATAGACATGTCGGTAAGATCGAAAGGGACAAACAACACTTCTTAGCGGCTTGTTAAATTAGGAGTCGTTTATGAATAAGGTAAAGGTATAAGGTAATTTTAATAAAACTTGTCATCGACCATGAACCAAATTAATTAGATATTACATTGTATTGTATATAGCTATTGACTATTTTTAAGACTAATATATTGTACGCTCGAAACGAGGAGCTGTTGATACTATTTTGTATTTCAAAACCTTACTGTAGGTACACAGTTTACAATATAGTACATTGTGCATCAAGGGAGGTAAGTACGGAATTACTAACGAGAGTGTTAGAAGCCTTCAGTTAGTATTCCGCTTACCGACCGCGATGCATACAATGTTTTTCATCACACTTGCCAACTAAAAAGTAAGTTTTAAGACATAATATTATTAAATGACGCACTGACATTTCTCTTACTCCCTAGGGAATATCACTTTTTTATTACTCCCGCTACGCGCGCAAGCAATGGCGCGCTTAGACAGCAAGTGTGATGAAAAATAAATTACTTACTTACTTACCCTTAGGACAGTAAACAAAGGCGGCTGGGAGATCGACAAAATCGCCGAAAAACTCAAGAGTCTGATGCGGAGCAGCTCCGAGAACATGCTGCACCAAGAACTGCTCTCCTGTTCTGAGGCTTTCAAGAACGAAGCTAAGGGAAACGACAACAAAGAGAACGAGGATAAGAAGGAGGCTGATGGGAACGAAGTTAGAAAGGAAGGTAAGAGCTGTATGTTTAGCTAGTTGGTTCCTCATCATTATCAGCCTATGATAGTCCACTGCTGGACGTAGGCCTCTCCTATTAACTAAATTTCGTCGTCGTCGTAAATTAAAGCAATTTGAATACGTCAACAAAAACTTGGCCATTTTATTATGTATCTACGTTTTTTTAACGTATGTAAAAGTTTCGAAAATCATAGACAATATTTTAACGTCACTACGAATTTGTAAGTACAAAAATGTACTCACCATATTTTTATAAATATCAATGCTGTAAGCGCCCTCTGTATTGTACGGCTCATAAGCAATTCGATTTCAATTAGTGAGTTACACTAAATTACGAAATATCCTTTTGATGATTTTCATTCAATTATTAACGTATCTTCAATTTTTGTTTTATATTTAGCGTAAGCACCAGCGATTTCCTGAACTACAACTGAGATCGCAGTTAGTAACAAAGTGTCAAATAGACCTCTCAAAAATAAAACGAACAAGATAAACATCATTTCAATAAGATAATGAACTATGCAATATATTTCATAAAAATAATAAATGTTAAATTCGTTTTTGGGCCCTCCTGAAAAATCGTCATTTGGTGGTTACAACACATTGCGCGCCGGGAACTCCCGAGAGGAGTTCTCTGTGGAAGGTCCATTTTCGCTACAAAGCGGAAAAATCACGAGATCAGCTACAAGCGTAGCGCGTAGCACTCGTTGGCAATGAAAATGTTCATATTACAACTGACGATTTATTTATATTCGTGGTATAAAGCATGTACAGTCGAGTGCATTCATATATAGACACATTTGTAAGGGATCAGTATGGAGAAGTGTATATAATTATATTAATGCCCTCGACTGTACCGATAAAAAACTGTAAATTTCAAATAATAAAATCGGATCGGTATAGTTTGGTAACTATAATTTGAAGTTATAAATATTAGATGTCATATACCAAAGAAAAACGACCAAGATCACCTATGTCCGAGGTGGGGATCGAATCGCGGCTGATGCCTGTACCCCTCGGCCACTCGGTCTTAGCAACCACCGGTCAAATTTCTCGGGTATATGCAATCTCTTACAAGGCTAGGCGCCTTTGACCAGTCTCTAAGGGCAAGCTATACATGCCTGCACCTCCTATTAGAATACTTTACAGTTTTCTAGAATAGCTAGAGAGCGCTGGTGCTGCCATCTATTGAACGTATTGCGAAAACACAAATCAAATTATTTATTAACTAAATATTTTTGATTTGTACTTTGAATTTTTCTCCAGTAGTCACACTACTTAATACTATATAAATTATAAATATTAGATGTCATATACCAAAGAAATAGTAATTCAAAGTACAAATCAAAAATATTTCGTTAATAAATAATTTGATTTGTGTTTTCGCAATACGTTCTATAATTTGAAGCTTTGAAAATTAACCAGGAAGTCTTAACTTAGCTGACTTACTTTTATGTCACTACTGCATTTCAGGTACTCATGGTACAGCTTCTTCGAAACCTCTTCCAAACTATCTTTTCCAAACATTTTTTGCTTATTTTGTGTGCAGTTTTCTAAGTTATGGGACTGTCGTCAATATATCTGGCCATTCTTCCCGTGTTCCTTAAGATATCCTTGATTTATGCATAATATCCTTGATACTTTTTGGCACTGATTTCGCTTCATAAAATTATGCCAAAGAGACTAAAATTTGTACAGGATTAAATAATTGATTGAAGACCCATAGAAAATTCACATAATATGTGACATAATTCCTTTCACAGAGTATTACTGCGCCCAAGGCAGGGGTATATTTAAAAAAAAACATGGAGATTAACCAGAAATATTGGTCACTTCTGCAGAACACTAAATCGTGCAGTGGTGAATTAAAAAAAAGAGCTTGGAAAAATAGAATTGAAAGGGTTCTGGAGAACTTGTATTGTGAATACTGAAATAGCAGTAGAAACAAAAAAGGACTAAAGTTAGCTAATTTAAGACCTCCTAGTTAATTACAAAAGCCAGAAATTACAGGTTTTTAACTATAATGACCCGATTTTTTCTTTTGAATTTGCCAGTTTTTTATCGGTACACCCTTTAAGATGATACTGACGATGACTGTGCATTTTATTATGCGGATAGATATTTATACTATAGTTCCACATTACAGGGCAAACCACACCGGATGGGTTCAGCACGTATGCGTGGCGTGCACGTGCACGTGACGTGCTTGCAGTGTGCCATCTACAAGCATATCCGACGCATTTCCGTGTCATCAATGGCATTTCCAGCACTACAACGCGTATGCCACACACACACACACGCAAGTGCATGTACAGTGGCGTTCAGAATTGCATGGACGATTTATGAACGAATTCATTAATAAACCGTCCATGCAATTCGGAACCTAACTGTACGTGCTGAACACGCAACCGGAGTGGCTCACCCTCTTATTCATAAACGTTTGCCAACGTAACAAGCCGATAATAATTGTGTGTACAATTATTAGAAGCTTGTTAAGTAAGCAGACGTTTATGAATAAGGGGGTAAGTCTGTAACCTTACAAAACATTTATTATACGATCCTAGGACCTACCCCTTTGGCGGCAGCGGACCGTCGCAGCCGCGGTGGCCACGCTTGCCCGTACTGCGGCAAACGGTTCGACCGACCGTGGGTGCTAAAGGGGCATCTACGATTGCACACTGGGGAAAGACCGTTCCCGTGCCCTCATAAACACTGCCCCAGGACCTTCGCTGACCGGTGAGTTTCATCTCTTCTCTCTTGTACAGTCGCCTTAACATATTGAGGGCCGGGAACTCCCGAGGGGAGTTCTCTTGTAGTCAGTGGCGTAACAATAGGGTGGCAGGGCTGGCAAAATGCCACGAGCCCCCGACCCAAGAGGGCCGCGGCCCAAGAGGCCGTGAGCTCAGAAATATTTTTTTAATGTGACGATTTTTACTGATAGGGCCCCATCAAAATAATTTGCCACAGGGTCCATATGGTATAGTTTCGCCACTGCTTGTAGTGTATACAAGATATAGCTTTGTAACGTAAATGGACCTCCCACAGAGTGTAGTGTATACTAGATATAGTTATGTACGTAGCTCATAGGATCTATCCTGGCAGGATCGCCATGTAAGGTCAGGATTCGGAGTTGAATGGAAAACGAATGTTCAGCTCACAGATCAGTATAGGTAGATAGCTAACGGTGGCATGGAACATGTCGCAGCGTTATGGCCGATAGGCCTTTATAGTGTGACAGATGCGCGCCCTATGAGCCAGTCGCGGGCAAGTTGCGAGCAGGATGAGCTCGGACATATCCGCAAAATGCCGAATTGTGCCGTTACTTCTTGTAAAAATAGGAGTGTAAATAAACATTTCAAGGACTATTGAGTCACGTACCACATGAAAGTATTGATTTTTTTAGTTATTAGTTGACAAAACCACGTATTTTTACAAATAATATATAACAACAAACCGCTGACATAAATGTCATAATGATTTTACTTGGGCGTACCAATTGGTTGAACTATTCAGTGACAAATTGTATGTGCGTTTTACATTGACGGCTTAGAATAGCAAGCAAGTTGCAATTTGGTAAGTGACCGTGCATTGTATCCAATTGCTAGCGATATTCACAACCGTCCTGTCACTTCTTGGTACGGCCGCTGCGAGCAGGCCGCGAACTAGAGGTACGACTGACCGTGCCGATGACAATTAGGGTCGATAAATTGTTGATGTATTTGATTATATTCAATTTTTCTTTCATATTTTGACCTTTGTATCAATATCTTTTCTTCATAAAGGTAAAACAATATATATAGATTATATCGCGTATTATATTATTTTGAGCCTTTTACAATAACCGTTGTCAAAGGTTGAAATTGTTTTATTTAAATATGTGACCATCGCGGAAACGGCTGATAACATTATATTTATTAAGGGTACAACCGTCTAAATAATTATTTGTTCATGTGATTCCCAGCCACAATTAAGATAATGTCGTTAATAAATTGCTTTGTTCATATTCAAATATATGTTTATAATTGACATTCTGTAGTTTATTTTTATTATTTACAAACCAGATCCGACACGAAAGTAAGAAAAAAGTTTTCTAATTTATTATTAAACGACATAAAATGAAAACAAACAATATAAGGACTTAACTTAACAACCTATAAATAAAAAAATTGGCCTAAATCGCCGTCAGTGGGCAAGGTACCCAGAAGGCTGGCCGCATTCCCCCGTTGTATAGCTATACTTAAACGCTGTGCAAGGTACTGGCCAGCCCTCTGGTCGCCTGAAGTCTCTCTTAGGCGAGCCGCTAGATCTTTAAAAAGTCCATGTGCACTTGGCCCCCATGGCCCCAAGGTCTCCACACCAAACGCCGCAAATATGTAGCTGTTTCCTAAAGCAGCATATTTGCGGCGCTTGAGACTTTCGGCTAATGATGCCGCGGCGCCAGCAGCAACGCCGGTGACCGAAACATGGGACGGCGCCAGAGTGTCAACGCAGGTGGCGTCCCAAACTAGCGGCCGGCCCATGCTCCAGGGCACCAGCGTCATTCCGTCAGGCCTCTTGCCGTCATTCCTGGCCAGACCGTTGGGCTCTAGGACGGCCGGTATTTTCGCGCTAACAAGGGCGCGACGGATAACATAATGTTTATAAAGATTCGATACATCGTCCAATGCGATATTTTAATCTGTATTTATTTCTATAGATCGATTTTAATGTTTTTCTTAATATTCCGGCCTTATCAAATATCTATGGATAATAATTTATCGACGTAGCCTCCTCTCTAGTGCCGCATCATATGGTAGCGCTTTAGCCAATCATAGCGCGGCAAAGGCCCGACCTCGGAGACACCGAGACTCATTACAATTTCGCTTCGTTACAAATCTCTCTCTTTCATATATCTATGGTTCAGCTTGAACGATGTTTTATTACTGCACGAAATACATGAGTAAATGGCGCTTATATAGATCCTATGAGCTACGTACATAACTATATCTAGTATGACACTAAACTCTGTGGGAGGTCCATTTTCGCTACAAAGCGGAAAAATCAAGGTATCGGCCACGAGCGTAACACTAGTTGGCAATAAAAGTGTTAAGATATAGATATTATCAGCCTCCATAGCCTAGTTAGTGGTGACTGCTGAAGCTGGAGGTTCCGGGTTCGAATCCCGGCGAGGGCATTATTTGTGCATTTATTTATCACAAATATTTGTTCCTTGGTCATCGCTGTCTATTTATGTAAGTATCTATATGTATCTATCTATATCGTCGCCTGGTATCCACATCACTTGAGCTTACCGTGGGACTAGGTCGATTTGTGTATGATGTCCCAAGATATTTATTTTTTATATATCGGATCGGCCAGGATAGTCAGAAATATCTAAGCAGGCCTCTATTATCATGACGTTATAGTGCATGGACGTCACTGTCGCTCCCGCATCGGGCTCATATCCATTCCAAACAGATAATGTCGCAAAAACGCTGCATAAAATCATTTGAAAAAGATGCCAAACGGCCTATGACGATAGTATGCACTGTGCATGTTCAGATATTTTTGAGCACCGTAGCCCGGAGCGGCTATATCTGTTGGCGACTGTACAGAGTGTTTTACCACCCACTGAAATCCTCGACAACCCATATGTATAAGTCATACTAAGGCCAGCCTTAGGCCGAAATTACACCTACTGTGAGTTCTTACGTAAGTTATAGGGACGGAGCTATACTAAGGAATGAGATAGTGATATTCACCTCTCATTCCTAAGTATAGCTTCGTCTCTATAACTTACAAGTGTACGAGCGCTCTAAGCAACTTTTACTATGGGTCTAACGCTAAAATCGGAAAATAAAAATTGATTGTTTCATACATTTTGGTAGAGTGATCTTGAAATTTTGTATGGGAGAATTCTTTTGATGACACGATTTCAGGGTTGGTCCCATAGTAAAAGTTGGTCAGGATAGAGCAGGCAGGGACCATTTCTCGAAAGCTTAATTGTAACTTGTAATACAAGCGGAAGTCCTTATCTAATTAATAGTGTCAAAAAGAGAGTTCCACTTGTATTACAAGTTACAAGATTTTGAGAAATGGGCTCCAGGTCTTATACTATAGGGCCTGTGAGGTTTTCATTGGGTGGTGAAATACTTACCCCGAAAAAACTAATTGCTGTCGTTTTTGTACGGTTTAGAGTTCCGATACACATAAAATGGAATTCGGCTGGTAAAATACCTACGTAAAACGGGGAAAACAGGGTTTCGTATGGTTCCCTGTTTCCTCCTCCAAAAATCTTTATATTACCTTTCGACCTCTTTTATTAACATACCTAGTTATTAAAAGCCCAGTATGCTTTTAGCCAAGTTGCCAATCGCTAACGCTTAGTAGCGTATCGTAGTTTTCCCTCTCTGTCACTCTCATTAGTGCGACAAAGACAGTTAGCTGCCTTTCCTTTACGATTGACGATTAAGCGTTAGCGATTGGCAACTTGTCTAAGCACCCAGAATTCTATCTCGCGGCGACATACTGTCGCATCAATCATGTTCTAAGCCTACTGGTGCGTAAGCCATATTTAAACGCTAAAGGGAAGGCGTTCAAAAGATCGACGTTCAAAAGAAGACCCGCTCAAGTCAGCGAACCGTATTGACTTCATAGATAATCCATGTTCAAGGTCAAACCTCCGTGCTCATCAACGCACCCGAGGTCACCACTCCTGGCAGTGGCGGTGCGCTGAGTGTGGCAAAGCATTCAGCCAGGGCCGATACCTCGACAGACACCGAGCCGACGCCTGTTGGAAGTACAAGTGAGTCCATCCGCAAACCACCCGATTGCCTGAATGTCTCTAGGCAAGATGGTCATCACTCGTCGCAGAGGCCGTGCGCTGAGTGTGGCAAAGCATTCAGCCAGGGTCGACACCTCGACACCGAGCCGATGCCTGTTGGAAGTACAAGTGAGTCCAACCGTAAAACCACGGCCACCCAATTTCACAAACTACCCGATTGCCTGAATATCTGTATAGGGAAACCACAAATCAGTATACAGTGTGTAAATCTAATACGGGCGATCAATTAAACCAGGCATGGGATTCATTAGTGTAATCATGTATTACAAGGTTTTTTTAAAGTTACTCTTAATTATGACCCCACAGAATTTTTTTAAGATTCTCGGAGCAGCAATGAAGGTACGAACATTTGTAATTGTTGATATGGCAGTTATGTCATCTGCTTTTGAAATTAGCTGTCAACGAGCGCTTAACTCGCGTATGTTGCTCTACATTGCGCGCCGAATTATTTTGTATGGAAAATTTTGTTGCTCTAATTTTAAGAAAAAGTTATTTTAATGTACTTATTATGTCGTAAACTAACACCCGTTAAGAGCTTCGCCCGTATTAGACTTACACCCTGTAGATAGCTAACGAAGGCATGGCGCATGTCGCAGCGATATGGCCGTTTGGCCTGTTTAATTAGCCCGATGCGCGGCCTTTCATAGATCGATTTTAATGTTTTTTTTTTGTAATATTCCGGCCTTATCAAACATCTATGTATAATATTTTATCGACGTAGCCTCCTCTCTAGTGCCGCGTCATATGGTAGCGTCACTCCGCGCTTTAGCCAATCACAGTGTGGCAAAGGCCCAACCTCGGAGACACCGAGACTCATTACGATTTAGCTTCGTTACAAATCTCTCTCTTTCATATATCTATGAGGGAAACATTTCTGGCCTGATACTTGATGGTCACCACTCGTGGCAGAGGCAATGCGTGGAGTGTGCAAAGCATTCAGCCAGAGTCGATACCTGGAACAACACCGCGCGCCTTAAGACTTGGAAGTACAAGTGAGTCCAACCGCAAACCACCCGATTGCCTGATTGTCTGATACTTGTATCAGGCCAGTAACCTATCCCTCCTCAAGATGGTCACCACTCGTGGCTGATACCTCGACAGACACCAAGCCGACGCCTGTTGGAAGTACAAGTGAGTCCATCCGCAAACCACACAATTGCCTGGATATCTCCGTATATGAAACGTTTATGTCTGGTACTTAATGGTCACCAGTAGTGGCAGTGGCGATTATTCAGCCAGAGCTGGCTACCTTGTTTGGCATCGGGCCGATGCCTACTAGTGTGACTCACAGTCCTTCAATCTCATAGGCGCCTCAATCAAACGAGAAATCACGTTGTTAACTGTAAAAGTATGAAATCCAGTTGGATCCACTACGAAGAAATTTCAGTGTATATTACTATCGTAATGAGTGGAAGTATACGTGTGTCGTTTCCGGTTAGTTGATGCAAACAAAAAAAATACAATATTACAACGAAGAAACTTGTGTTGCGAAATTTACTGTGCAGTGCAAATAGGGTCCCTACTTGGGGTGGTTCCAAAGCATCTGTCATCAATAAAAAGTCAGCTACTGACGTTTTTTCTCCTCGTTATCTACTGACTTATTTTAATATTTTATCAATTTATTATGGTTAGTACAAACCTTAAAGAATAATGTCAATCTGTTTGTTTCTTTCTTAGGATGCACCAGAAGAACTCAACGAAAAACGCTGAGCTCAAAAACGAGTCACCCATCCCGATGTATGGCAGCGTGTTCCGACACGGCACTTTCGAAGCTAAACCAGTTTCTCAATCTCAGGATAGTCAGGATGCAAGTAGCCATTCCAGTAGCCAACAGATCGAAACGGACATTCCACATGAAAACTTGAAGAAAGAACTAGGCAGAAGCGAGCTTTACAAAACTTTGAATAATGTTAAGGAAACCCCTTCCATTCTGAAGGTGACAAAATTGAGCCAAGAGAGTAATAAGACTTTGTCGAAAGGATGTCAGGTCCAGACTAGCCTGAACTATGAAGAGTCTAGCCTGAAGTTGGAGTTATGTAAGCCACTACTGGATTGGAAACTTCAGACCGAGTTAACAAATATGGGTTCGAGTAGAGAGAGTAAACAAGACATGCCTGATGAACCTATTGATTTGTGCATAAGACGAAATGTAAATTAAGACAATAAATTGTGTATTTATTTCAATATTTTCGTTTTCTTAATCCGTAGCATGTTTCCAATCTTGCTGTTTAGACTGCTTCACATCATAAGCCTATCTCAGTCTACTGGACGTTTAGTTAGGAATATATCAAGCCGGTAGTTAGGAATATCTTCTTCTTTAGGTTATTATTAAAAAAGAAAATAAAATTAACTATTAAAAGAAACTTACCTAAGGGAAGTTCAATAGTAATTATACGAGCTTGTTCTTCCGAGAGATTAGACCAGAATAGTAGTAGTGTACTCGTACGGCCGTTGTCACAATATTTAGAGTACAAATATAATATATCTATTTAAATAAATAAATTGTATGTAGGTAGACGCCTACGTAATATAAAAACCAAAACTTTTCCCCCACCCTACCGCGCCGATCGCTGCCCGCTAGGTCGCTTCGCCACCTCGTCATTAAGTTTATAGTAATACTTAGCTGCACGGGTAACATAATTATATTTATTTTATTTATGCAAGGGCTATCGTTTTCGGTAACGGGTAGGGCGGGACTATTCTGGTCTAATCTCTCGGAAGAACAAGCTCGTATAATTACTATTGAACTTCCCTTAGGTAAGTTTCTTTTAATAGTTAATTATACTTCACTTGTTCTTCCGAGAGATTATTATAACTTGTAGATGTTCAGAGTAAAAAATTAAATAAATATTTCACGAAATCAAATTTGATTTATTTCAAAGTATCCATTTGAAAATAATCAGAATTTTTTGGCATATTAGACTCTCGAATTATTACTCAACCTGAGACAGAATTGATCGCGCAAAATTTTCCTCGATCAGAGTATCGTCAATGACAGGCCTGTTATAAAAAGTTCCAAAAACTTTAGATGTTCCACTCCACCCAGCTGTTTTACGAATCAACTGAAGGCTTACTCCTAGCCTTTGGGCAGCTGAAGTGGAAGCATGGCGAGTGCTATATGCGTTGAAGATAGTGGTGTTTATACCACTGTCTTTCAGCATTAACTTCACCCATCGACTGAGTGTCTGTGACGATACTCGAGAGTGAGGTTTTTTAAAACTTATAAATAGTTCGTTGACATTGTTGTTCCGCAAACCATGTGTACGATTCAGGTAAGCTATTAAAGTTTTCGCTGGACATATTTCCGGACGTTGCAAAAAGAACGGTAATATCAAAGTAGGTTGAGGTCTATTTAAGCCAGATGTTTTAATAAAGTCAGGAATCTTGATACAAATCTTAGTATCGGTTTCTTCAATATTACAAACTTTGATCATTGACAAAGTTTGCATCCGATGTGCAGTTACTAATGCAAGCAATGTTATAAGTTTCTTTGACAATATTTCCAGCGATACATGTTCATTATTTAAAGAGCTTAAATAATTTAGTACAATCGAAGTGTCCCATGTGGTATTATATCTCGGTACAGCAGGGGATCGTCTATAAACACCTTTTTAAAATCTTGATATTAATTCGTGGTTTACTTTATCGCCTAATAACATCACTAATGCTGATTTATATGTATTGACTGTACCGTACTTAGCACCGCGGTTGCAAATCGATGATAGAAATTTTAAAATAATTTGCGTTGAAGCGTCATAACAATCATAATTGTGTTCTTTGCAAAAAAACGACCATTCTTTCATACAACACTGATACTGTTTAAACGTATTTGGAGAAATTAAATCAATTAATATATATTATCTAATGCTTCTATAGGAGCTCCTCTTCTTATGAACGATTCCCGCATAAAATTCCTGCCATCAAAGACAGAGTTTTGTGAAGTGGATGCGTGATTCTGGAAGGAGATGATAACAATTTAGGGTTAGCATCCAGAATTACTGGCTTTGATATCAGCAATTGATGATATAAAGGAAACCACGGTTGATTAGGCCAGTTTGGTACTACCACAATACCTTTAGCTTTGTCTGAAATAATTTTCGATAAGACTTTTAGGATCAGACAGAACGGTGGAAACGCATAAAAGAAATATCTTTTCCAATCTAGCGTAAATGCATCAATTGCAACGGAATTTGGGTCCCCGTGCCATGACACATACTTTTCACATTTATGGTTTAAACGACTAGCAAACAAGTCAATTTCTGGTACAGCAAGTTCTCGACTTATGATTTCATAAGCTAAATTATTGAGCTGCCATTCAGTATCATCATTTAATCGTCTAGATTCAAAATCAGCCACGGAATTCTCAGCTGATGTGATATACGAAGCAAATACGAAATTATTTCTTGCTTCACACCAATCCCAAATGTCTCTCGATACCTTATTTAAATGAGGATACTGAATGCCACCCATTCTATTTATATAACAAATAGCGGTTTTATTATCAATCCTTAAAAGTATTTGAGAATCATAATAATCTTGTCCAAATATTTTTAAGGCGAAGTAAGCTGCAATAAGTTCTAACTCATTAATATGTTTATTGGTTTCATCATTCGACCAAAAACCATTTGCAGTTTTATTGTTACAAGCCGCACCCCAGCCGCTCAATGAAGAGTCTGAATAAATTTCAACGGCATACTTATTATTTCTAATCAAATTAACTGAACTATCAATATGATTTAACCACCATTTAAAATCAATTTGTAAATGTTTAGGAATAACCATATGTTTATCGTAATCTTCACATTCTTTTAATTGTAAGTATTTGACACGTTCGAATAGCTTTGTGTGAACCCAACCATAAGTCATTGCTGGGCAAGCTGAGCAAAGTAAACCTATCACTCTAGCAAATGTTCTGACAGTGCAATACTTCGTGTCTTGTAACTTTATAAGTTCAGATTTTATCAACAACCGTTTACTTGTTGGAAGTGCAATAGAAAGGTTTTTTGAATTTAATATGAAACCCAGAAATTTAGTTGTGGTTTGGGGTGACAGTTGGCTTTTTTCATAATTAACTATAAATCCTAATGACTCCAAGAGATTGATTGTGTCTAACATATTATCTTTACATTTTATGTAAGTTTCAGCCAATAACAGAGTATCATCTAAATAAATGACAGATAAATGACCTTGTCTTCTTAAGTGTTGCATTACTGGCTTCATTAATTTTGTAAAAATGTAAGGGGCTATATTTAATCCGAACGGAAGTACGGCAAATTCGTATAATTGTGATTTGTATTGAAATCTAAGAAATTTTCTGTGATTTTTATCTACACTGATAGTGTAATAAGCATCTTTTAAATCAACGCAGCACATGAAACAATTTTTAGATAATAATTTTATCGCAGTTCTGAGATCTTCTAATTTAAAGTGAGCCGTGTCAATGAATTTATTTAATTCTTTGAGATTAAGTATCATGCGTTTGTCACCATTTGGTTTGTCTAATAAGAAAATCTTAGACACGAATTGATTCTTACAAGGTAAACATTTATTTATTACACCTTTGAGAATCAGTTCATGAATCTCTTTTAGGAAACATTTATCCTCTTCAGCATTATGAGGACGAGTGACGAGAGGTTCATTTTGACAGACCTTGCGAGAAAAAGGTATTTTAAATCCTTTTATCCATGATAAAATAACCTCATCCCTGGTTATTTGTTGCCATTGCGTGTAAAAATATTGCAGTCTACTCGCAGAATGCATTACCTGAGAATGGCTTAATATCTCTTGGTCGATGTCGACGGCTGGTTCCTCCGGTTGTACGGTCGCCGGGCTGGAGCAGCTGCTGCGTGACGACGGTCGCGGTAACCACCCGTCGTCATCGCTGGATACGCTGAACGACGCGACGGGCCCCTCCAGTTTAAAGAATTAGACGCATTTCTGTATGTGCTAGGTCCAGCGGCGTTGTCATTCGTACGCTGTGCCAATGCCGGCTTGGCAGGTTTAGTTTTTATGTCTGAAGCGGATCTTGAGCACGCTTTTACAGCTTTTATAGTTTCAGTAAGACCTTCACCGAATAAAAGCTTGTCTCGGACGAGATCCTTTACAGCATCCTTCGTATTTTTATTTAATCCATGGACTAAGAGAGATTTTCTTGTTGTTGTGTCCAAATAATGTAAATCACACAATATTTGGCCTGCTTCACCCAAGTGCTTAATAATTACGTCACGAGACGTTTTATCTGCTACTTTAAAAGCTGCGTCTAGTGCTCGTCCTATGCAAGTTATACCGGATCCAAGTTGCGACTGCTTCACGACTAGCTTCTCGTCCCGCTTTACTGAAGAATCTATAACCGCCGCTTTTATTTCTTCGTTAAGCTTGGGAGCCTCCAAAAAAGTACAGTTAGCCGGAGGTAAGTACTTCTTTAGTAACTCGGATCGGACTTCCTTTTTCAAACCCTTTGATAAAATGTGTGTCCACCTAACAGCGAGATGTGCATGAATATCATCGCTATATTCTTTATTTTGAGTCGGGTCTTCTCCTAAAAGTGAGAATATGTCAACTGCATCGTCTTCATCAGATTGACTATTGGCAACTGAAATGGACAAAAAATAAAAATACTTTAGTATTTAACAATTTCTACGCCCTCGAGCGAGAAAAAATAAATATTAATACTTTGAGGGTATAAATTTTATCATTGCGTGAGACTTCCAGTCTGCACTTGCAACGTAATTAGGTCACTATTATTATAATAAATGCATTCCTTGGCACGATTGACTATTACAGATATAGTTGCGTATTCCATCCAGGTAATACTTGCAACTGTTAGTAGTAGGAACAGATTGTTCGTTGCGTATGCCATCCAGACAATACTTGCAACTAACGGGTTATTTTATTTGTTGCGTATGCCATCCAGACAATACTTGCAACAATAATTTGTGCACTTATTAAGCAAATATAAACTAACCGTTAATATTTTCGACGTCAGGCTCTGGTTCTGATGAATCGGTAGATATAATTCTTCTACGGCGGCGTTTTGGAGAAGGAGATCGCGCTGGTGAAGAATCTAGCGGAGATGGCGATCTCGTCCGCTTTAACTTTTTCATGAGATTTTCAATCTTTCGACGAATTGATGTCCTATCCATGATGCGTGTGATCAACGGCGCACAAGAACAAAGAATGACGAGGTGGCGAAGCGACCTAGCGGGCAGCGATCGGCGCGGTAGGGTGGGGGAAAAGTTTTGGTTTTTATATTACGTAGGCGTCTACCTACATACAATTTATTTATTTAAATAGATATATTATATTTGTACTCTAAATATTGTGACAACGGCCGTACGAGTACACTACTACTAGTTATAATAATCTCTCGGAAGAACAAGTGAAGTATAATTAAATATTGAAAACACTTAGTTTGAGAAAAACATGTTTCTTAGCCGGTCCGTGTCTTTCGGGTTGACCGGGTTAAGTAGTTTTAAAGGTCACAATACACATTGGCCCAATGTGGACCAAAGGGACACAAGTATGCGATTCGTATAAAGGCAACCCTTACATTGGGTATTGATCCAATTGTGCCAATTGACCCAATTGTGCAAAAACTGCGAACTTTTTGTATGGAGTGTTCAACCTGCAAATACAAACTCACATACATATCAATAGGTATTATACAGATGCCGGAATCCTATTTATTTATAATCTCTGATTCACTACTGATTAGGATTTCGATTAAAACAATAATTATTTATTAAATACTCTTTATCACATTAAATAAATACAATTTGTACATCTTAAACTATATAAATGTTAAACATACAATAAACGTCCATATATCGGCACACGACATTCATAAGATTTTGGCTTGCTTGAATACAATTTTGAAACTAGTAATAATATTGATTCTGTACAAAATATACATTGAGAGGTGAGTAGATATATCCTAAATTATTAAGCGAAAATATTTGACTCGGTATAAGACATGCAATATTAATATTAGCGATTTTAGTTAACGTATCCTTGTGCCAAAGTACCAAATACCTAATAAAATGTGGACCAAAGGGACACAAGTATGCGATTCGTATAAAGGCAACCCTTACATTGGGTATTGATCCAATTGTGCCAATTGACCCAATTGTGCAAAAACTGCGAACTTTTTGTATGGAGTGTTCAACCTGCAAATACAAACTCACATACATATCAATAGGTATTATACAGATGCCGGAATCCTATTTATTTATAATCTCTGATTCACTACTGATTAGGATTTCGATTAAAACAATAATTATTTATTAAATACTCTTTATCACATTAAATAAATACAATTTGTACATCTTAAACTATATAAATGTTAAACATACAATAAACGTCCATATATCGGCACACGACATTCATAAGATTTTGGCTTGCTTGAATACAATTTTGAAACTAGTAATAATATTGATTCTGTACAAAATATACATTGAGAGGTGAGTAGATATATCCTAAATTATTAAGCGAAAATATTTGACTCGGTATAAGACATGCAATATTAATATTAGCGATTTTAGTTAACGTATCCTTGTGCCAAAGTACCAAATACCTAATAAAAAGTCCTATGTTGAAAGTTTTATTATATCTTAATCTAAATTACCATTCAGTTAAACTGATTAACTTGAGAAATTTTATCAAACGAAAAACAGATTACCTGACTTTTTATTCGAGAGTATATAAAAAAATTATGCAAATATTTGAGTCGCTTAACTTCAAACCCGGGTAAATCCACTCTGCCAATAGAGTGCATATTTAATTGCAATTGCCTAGTTTTTCTTTAAATTTGAACTCTATTGACAGAGTGGATTTACCCGAGTTTGAAGTTAAGCGACTCATTTGTATTATAAATCTAAGTATGTCATCAACAGAAGACTATTGAAAATATGAACCTTTATTAGAGTGGATATGGTGTTTTAAATTTATTTTTTCCAATTTTTTTTCCATGCGATTTAACTCTGTTTCTCCATCCTGAATAAAATATATAGGTATATCAGATAAGTGTTCCTTTTCTTTTATATGGCTAGGAAAAAATATAGTGATAATTTTTAATGACGAATTTTGTTATACAATGAAATCTATAAACATTTTTGTTAAAGGTTTTGATAAACTGGAGCCTAACTTTCTAATGGTGAATCTAAATAAAAATAGTTTTTAAAGAAATATAAAACTAAGTTCAGTTCTTAAATCTGTAACTATACAATGAATAACAACCATTGGCACTCGAAAATAATAATAACTTAATAAAATTTAGTCTCCTACCTCTCACTAGAAGTGACTAGTGTAGATTTCTTTACCATATTATATAGTAGTCAAATTCACATTTTCACCTTCATAATTTCAACCATTTATCGCCCACTGCCGAGCATAAGCCTCTCTTCGAATACGCCATTCATGCCCGCCCTTAGCCAATATTAAATTAAGTTGTTCAGAAATATAATAATATTAATAATAGTTTGCACCTTACTACATTCTACCTACAGATAAACAACCGAGAATTTGGAATTGAATTTGTTTCTAAAAGTAGGTAACAATCTTAAGGTGGACCTTATATGTTTTCAATTAGGTTTCACCATCATATCAGCCGAAAGACGTCCACTGCTGAACATAGGCCTCCCCCAACGATTGCCACAATGACCGGTCCTGTGCCACCCGCATCCAGCGGACTCCAGCGACCTTCACCAGGTCATCAGTCCACCTTGTGGGGGGCCTACCCACAATGCGCCTTCCGGTACGTGGCCGCCACTCGAGAACCTTCCCGCCCCAACGGCCATCGGTTCTACGCGCAATGTGCCCCGCCCTATGCCACTTCATTTTAGCGATTCGGAGAGCTACTTCGGTTACTTTGGTTCCACTGCGGATGGTCTCATTTTTAATCCGATCTCGCAGAGAGACTCCTAGCATAGCCCTCTCCATTGCCCTTTAGGTGACTTTGAGCCTTCTTATGAGGCCCATTGTAAGCGACCACGTTTCAGTCCCGTATGTCATCACTGGCAACACACACTGATCAAAGACTTTCGTCTTCAAACACTGCGGAGGTTTACTACTAGTCAAATTATGACAGTACAAGAGTCGAGAAAACAAACAAACAATATTATCAAAGCGGAATCAGAAACTGATTCGGAAGTACTGTTGACACAACAAATGACACAACATTTACCAAGAAGAGAGTTGTTTATAGATGTAGTGAGTGATTAATTAATCTACTGTCTGTAAGTCTTTGCACTTAAAGTATAAATATACGAATATAACTATGAGCATAGGTATCCTAGATTGACTTATACACTGTTGTGTCAACAGTACTTTCGAATCCCATTCTAATCGCGGATTGATAATACCATACAACATTGTAAACACACAATACTACTACATAATGTATGCTATTCCAAGCTCTCGGTAATTTATCTATAATGAGAAAATCTGGATACATCTACCCGTCGTGAATCTTTCACTTAATGGTCTCATCGGAAGATCAGCGCTGGCTCACGCCAGCAACATGCTGAGATGAGAAAGAAAGAAAGGAGAAAGGTGCCACGAAATGCGTGGCACCTTTTCTTTTTCTTTTGTATACTGTCTTATTTACTTCGTCCTTTAATGTGTGTCATGAATAAATTATTTTCTATTTCTATCTCTTTGTAGGTACTGTCACCGTCAGATATATTGGAGCGGCCAAGATACCCACAAATATCTGAGCAGGCCTTTATTGTCACGGCGTTACAGGTTACAGTGAATGTTCAGATATTTTTGAGCACCCTGGCCGCTCCCATATATCTGATGGCGATTCTAGTCGACTGTACAGCCCGCTATGAATATGTCATCAGAAGCAGTAAAAGACACATTTATCGCACGCAATGTGATGTGATAAAGTGAGCGCCAGTTGAAAACGAAATAATGTAAACAATAATGGCTGACGATCTGCATTTATTGTATGTGACAGTTATCGTAAAACACGCTCGTAGATTTATATTTACTTTTATACTAAGAAATAAGAATAATTTTAACTAAAAATATATGTGAACCCAAGGTTTAAGGTTTTTAGTTGTTGATAAACCCAAAATTGTTTTCTGAAAGTGCTTAATTATGAAATAATGCAGGTTTGTTTACTTTTATTTCGTTTTCAACTTTATTTTCTGAGTTCCTTCGTATCTTAGGTACCTATGCTTCCATCGACATATACAAATACGATTATAGTTTTATCCTGACTAGTATAAA
The DNA here is from genome assembly GCA_025490895.1 of Thaumatotibia leucotreta. Classification (NCBI taxonomy): domain Eukaryota; kingdom Metazoa; phylum Arthropoda; class Insecta; order Lepidoptera; family Tortricidae; genus Thaumatotibia; species Thaumatotibia leucotreta. The sequence continues at coordinate 22,669 of JALPQI010009445.1, forward strand.
TAGTAACTATTCTTAAAAATTTAATACTAAATAAAATATTATCATTAGGTATAATTTTAGCAAAAACGAGAGATTAACCAATATTAAACATCAACTTAACTGTTATCGATAAATCATACGAAAATAATAGTTAAATATTTAATTTAAATGTGCCCTTTCTTACAAGTAAGTTAAGACAACACAATTTATAACGAAACGTAATTGATCTTGTATTATAAAACGTAATTTATCTTGTATAGTGTATTTAGCACCTACCCATCAAAACAAGAACGATTAATAGAAAATATTGTAGCGACATACGTAATAATTAACATGTAAAAATTGCCAAGACATGTTCTGTATTTCTTAGTTACCTACCTGGTTTTACAAAGTTAGCATCTTTATTTTATTTATTTGGGGCATCAACAGCAGAGTGTGCTCATCGATGTTTCATGTTGTCAATCTCTTGATTGTGATAGAAAAATATCTAGGTAAGGTAAGGTGGGGTAAGAAGAAACGGTTTTTTAATGGGGTAAGACAAAAAGCTACCTGTATACGCTGTGCCAGACGGACGACTATTTGTCTTACCCCTGTTCACATCCAAAGCACCCATTTGGTAAGTACAAGCGCATTTTATTGCCTTCACACGTATTAAATTGACTTAAGAATGACTTACCAGATACCTTACAAAGAAAGGACACCAAATGATACAAATTGACATTTCATAGACTAATATTACTTAAAAAGATACGAATTAACCCTTAACACGTTCGCCTCCGGTACTGTTTCACTAAGTGAGTAAGTGGTACTATGCCGATCGAAATTATTTGATAGAATTCTTATGCCAGTGACACGCATGTGTGACCGAAAAGATTGTACTCCTATGCCGGCAACACAGCACTTGTGTCAAAAACGTTCGTATTTTGATGCCACTGGCATAGGAGTGAGAACTTGATTAATGCTAGTGGCATACGAATCAGATTACTTTGATCACATGTGTGTGTCACTGGCATAGGATTACAGTTTTTTCGTCACATATGTGTGTCACCGGCGTTGAACGTGTTAAGCTGATAGATAAATCAAAAATGACAATCAAAAGGCGGTCTTACTAGTCGAAAATAGATATGTTTCAAGTGCTACATGTGGTAAATGGGTGAATAAACTTTTTTCTGTCTGTTATTGCCATGGTTACGGTCGCCTGAGTCACGCTGGTTTTATGCAAAATAATGCTACTTGATTTATGCAAACATACATAAAGTCCATGTTTGTGGACGGCCCATCAAGGAAAGGATTTATTAACACCAGAAAAATGCATGTTTGCATAGTTTAAGTATCATAATTATGCATAAAACCAGCGTGACTCAAGGTGACCTAAACCGTGGCAGTAACAGACAGAAAAAAGTTGATTCACCCAAATACGTACATCGCCTATGCCTTAAGTGTTAAATAAAATGAAAAGTCTAAATAAATAAATCTTCCCATGCAATTAATTCAAACAGATCATATGTATCACATGAAATTTTTGGATATCGATGTCTGCAAGCAACACATGTACATGTTAATATTTACTTACTTGGGCGTTTCACAAACCGTTGTTGAAATCACCTTATTATTTAATTCGGACAAGTTTGGGCTTGGTCTACTGAGGATCACGAGCTCTTTCGATTCTAATAGGAGAATAAAAATGTCCCAAAATGTTTTTTTCCATTACGACATCGTTTTTTCACAGATGTCCAAAGCCGGTAGCGTAATGGAAGGAATAAAAACTGCATTAAAATTATGGGATATTTTTTTTCTCCTAGCAAAATCGAATGAGCTTGTGATTCTCAGTCGAATAAGCCTAAACTTGATCAAATTAAATAACAAGGTGATTTCAACAACGGTTTGTGGACACGCCCACTTACCCCTTTATTCATAAATGTATCCTAAATTAGCAGGCCGTTAAGTATCGTTTGTCACTTTCTGTTTTATCAATATGTCTATAACAGCGAAAGGGACAAACAATATTTAGCAGCTTGCTACTTTAAGATACGATTATGAATAAAGGAGTTAGTGTCTTGAACGAGGTTTATGAGTGTATGGACTTTGGAAAATTACAATTTTATGCATAATTAACTTTTGACAAAAAATTTTAGACTTGGCATGGATTGTCTTTCTTCCGTCCAATCTATATTAAATTTATGATCAGCATTTACCTCCTAGTGCGTCTACACGCATCAATATTAGGAGGGGCTTATGTCCAGCAGTGGACTTAAATGGGCTGATGATAATGATGATTGACAGCTAAATATTACTTTACATCGTGTGATCGTGCTTTCGAATAAATTCTTGCAAAAAATTATAAAATGCAAGATATTACGTCATCTATTTCGGTGAATAAAAAAGATATGAATATTTACATGTACAGAAACATTTTCATAAATCCTATTCTATGTTATGAAAATTGAATATTACAAAATTGTGCGTAGCAATATTTTTTTATAAAAAAATGGGACCAGCCACTTTAACTATACCTACCGAATTTTTACAAACAAATAATGCTTTAAGCGACAAAACACTGACTTGGGAAAATTGGCGATAGTAACTCAAGTTGTTATCAAAATACAGTGGACACCATTTTACTCAGAAAAATTATATGAAACCCTGCGACCATATATAACATGGACGTCTAACGCCAGCTCCAAAATGCCCCCAAAATCAACTGTTCAATTGTGCCAAGATGGGCAGGACACGGCACTTTTCTTAACACCGCGCATATTTCGGCGCAACATCTTTGACAAACGTTTATACAGGGTGGTCCAAACCTTGACGTCAAAAAATTTTTTTTAGGTTCCCTACGTCATGGGCTATCAGAATATACCCCATGTATGTTAGCCGATTTTTTGTAGTTTTCGAGTTATGAATTTTTGAAAAATTTTTTTTGAGTAATTCTGGAATGAAGTAATTTATTGATAAAAAAAACTATTGGATTTTTTTTTATATTTTCTTTTTGTAAAAGTATTACTACAAATAAAGCATTTACCGACAAAAAAATTAGCGTCCTCACTTTGACACAAGTAGGATAAAAAATACCAAATTCAAAATTTTACGCTAAAAATGCATCAAAGTAGCATTAAAGTACGTAAATAAGAAAATAAAAAATATCCCAAGGATTTTTGGTAATGTAAAGACTGCCCTAGACCTTAAACCTTCGTAAAAGCAAAAAAAAAGTGATACTTAATAATGAGGATTTTTCGGAGTAGTCGGTCAAATAAACTTAATTAACTTATTAAAAAAGCTTAAAATTTTAAAGTAGTGAAAAATTACTTGAATAACTACACAAATTGAGTTTTCGTGGAATTTTCTGTCTTTGTTCATTGATAAGAACAACAAAACAGACGAAATTTCACTTTATTTTTAAATTAAAAATTTAGAAGTTTTTTTTAAGTTTATTTGACCGACTACTCCGAAAAATCCTCATTATTAAGTAACAATTTTTTTTTGCTTTTACGAAGGTTTAATATCTAGGGCAGTCTTTACATTACCAAAAATCCTTAGGATGTGTTTTATTTTTTTTTATTTACGTACATTAATGCGGTTTTGAAGCGTTTTTAGCATAAAATTTTGAATTTGGTATTTTTTATCCTACTTGTATCAAAGTGAGGACGCTAATTTTTTTGTCAGTACATGCTTTATTTGTAGTAATACTTTTACAAAAAGAAAATAGTTATTTTTTTTATTAATAAAGGGTCTAGCAGGCTAACCTAAGAAGATTGGCCCCCGCAGGAGATTTGGTTGTAATTTGAGGTGCAGTAGTGGCAGGCCCTAAGAACACTATATGCGTAATATCAGCCCTCGAACTTCTTTTGTTTTAGACTTATTCACAAAAATGTCAAAAAATCATGGTAATTTTTAAACTGTGATATTAACTAAACCAAGTAAGCGAGAGTAACCAAATAAATTCAGAATTAAAGAGCATGAAATGGGGTTCATAATGCATATTTTTAAAGATATTCATATCTTTAAAATTGGATGAAAAAAAATTTTTTTTTTTTTCGGTTATATTTTCGGTTATATCTTCTTAGGTTAGCCTGCTAGACCCTTTCTTCATTCCAAAATTTTTCAAAAAAAAATTTTCAAAAATTCATAACTCGAAAACTACAAAAAATCGGCTAACATACATGGGGTATATTCTGATAGCTCATGACGTGAAGAATCTAAAAAAAAATTTTTGACGTCAAGGTTTGGACCACCCTGTAGAATATCGCCAATCAAAACTTTGACGGACCAATCACAACTATTTTTAAATGGCGGTTTAAGTTTTTATAGGTTGACATTGAAATTCATTACCATGATACATTAAGGCTGTGACATTTGTCAACTAAAATTCAGGACCGTTTTTGAAAGGCAATTTAGTATGGCGTGCGGCTTCCATGTTTTATTTGTTCGTAGATGAAACCATAGAAACACATCAGCAGGCCTAGCCAAGATTGCATTCTGCAATCGTATACGATAAGCGATCGATAAGTAATAAATGTATGACAGAATGACAGATTCGTACGAAGAGTCACGTGACAATTTCGATACCTTATTATGGTGCCGTGACTTGGTCACGTGGTTGTATAAGCCTGCAGCTTTATTCAACATTTCATGTACCTTTCATTAGTTGGGTCCACTGCTTCGTTTTTGCTGAACAGAAATGTACCTTATTGCCTACCGGATAAGCATTATAACGGGGGTGCCTCGCGTATGCCGTCGCTGTGTCGGGTCTTGCCCGCCATTTCGAGGATCGCCTTCGCTTCTGGATTCACGTCGAGAACGCTTACGTCTCGTTCGCCCTGAAATAATAAAAAAAAACCATAATAGTTCATTACGACACAAGTGCGAAAAGCATGAAATTCGAAACGAGTGGCGATGTTTTAAAACACAACCGATAGGGAGTGTTTTAAATCGACACGAGTTACAAATTTCTTTTTTGCACGTGTCTCGTACGACGTTTTTTAGTGCAGATGGCCCTCCGAAGTTTTGAATTTGACGTAAAATGACACACTTCTCGCACTAGAGCCTAAAAAAGGCACCATCTGTACTAAAAAACATTTTAAGCTCACATGGTCGAAGTTTTGTGAAAGTCAAATCATAGTAGATTACACGCCAAGGCCGTTTAAATGGGAAATGTCTCGGATGACGTGTAATTGTAGGCCGAGGCGAAGCCAAGACAGCACTTTGCCGTCCGCTGCGCTAAACTAAGTTGCCGCCTGCCGGCTCCGTTGAGCAGAAATAGTACATTACTATAGAGGCCGAGACGGAAGGGGTTGCCGGCCGAAGAAATAAATACGGAGAGGTCTGAGGCAGGCAACCCCATATTTCCGGCCGAGGTATGTATAGTGCTTTTCTCAAACAAGCAATTAAATAAACAACAAAAACATCAAAGATTTTTTTATATGCAGTGGCAAAACGTCATGATGCCTGTGCCACAAATTGATGTGAAATGGAATTAAAAAAGAGCACTTTCCCGGCCTAGGCCTTCAAGATTTGTATTAAATTCCATTAACGACCTCTTATCCTAGTCGCACCTGAAACGTCATACTTCGCAGCCTATTATAAATAACATAACAACAATATTTCATTGCATGTTTGAGAAAAATAGAATACACACCTCGGCTGTTAAATGGGAAAGCCTCAGATCACATGTTTATCTACAATTACACGTCATCCGAGACATTTCCCACTTAAACGGCCTTGGCATGTAATCTACTAAATATTTTGATTTGTTTTTTTATTTTTTCGCTAGTAAGCACACTAAATTTTCAATATTGGATGTCATATTAGACAAAGAAACATAGACCAAGATAACCAACGTCCGAGGTGGGAATCGAACCCACGTGTTCAGCTTTCGCGGCTGATGCCTGCACCGCTCGGCCACTCGGTCTATCGATTATCTTAATGCGTCCACGCGCATAACCTAAGGACAAGCAGTTGTCCAGCAGTGGACTAATATAGCAGTAACATGAATAGTAATATACCAGGGGCCCGTTTCTCGAAAGCTTGTAACTTGTAATACAAGTGGAAGTCTCTTTTTAACACTATTAATTAGATAAGGACTTCCGCTTGTATTGGGTCATTGTCAGTCCGAAAAACAAAAGTTGTCCACTCGGTGGTCAAAAGTTAACAGCTTTTATAAATCTATGTTATTACGATTTGATTGAATAGGGCTATAGACCGGGGAACCTAGTTGTATCGTCATCAGCCCGGTCAGCACATCATTGAGCGCGAGATAGCTCGCGCTGCGACAAACCCATGTCGCGGCTGTCAAATTTATATTTCTAGCCGTCATTTTCTCGATTTTGGTAGCACAAGTTAACAGCTCGAGAAATTAGTTCCATGCGAAAGAGTCATCCCGCGGGCGACATAACAAGTATTGCCATTTATGTGTGGGACTAACTTTTCTTTCCTAGCAACACTGAATCGGTATAAATAATGTTGAATGATGAGTGAACAGCAAGCTTTAAAAATGAAACATCTCTAGTCACGATAACTTTGTCTCGTTCACGTAGTATAAAGATTAAAGAGATAGGACATTTTAATATGAAAATGTCAAAGTGTCATAATAATAATCTGTCGCATGACATTTGTAGATTGTGTTTGGTGTCGATATTTAAAATGGCTCATGAACGTAAAATTTAAGTTAATTATAGCCTTTTATACTCTTTATACGTTACTTAGGTACTGTGGATGTTAGTTACGATTATTTACATTTAAACCATATATTTTTTTGAAATTCATGTTCATAGTTCTTTAATAAAAATGTATGTTATGAATTATATTTCAGTCATCGGAGTCCAATAATAATACAAAGCAAGATGTCGTTAAACTAAACCCATAGTTTCCAGAGGGAGAATGTGGATCCGGAAAAGATGAAGTACCTATATTGGGTCAAACTCCAAAAAATAAATATATCGGGTCTTCGAATTACTAGCAGGTATTTCGATGAAAGCTTGTACAAATCATTTAAGTTTATAATGGAAATATGAGGGTTTCGTTTTCGTACCCGATACCCGCCTCCTTAATCCATCCTCCAGGTTCCAAAACAATATACCATGACCTAAAAGTAGTTGATATATCGGATATCCTCCATATACCAACTTAATTATTAAGGTCAAGTATGGTCAAGAAAAGTAACACCTTAAGTTACATACATCGCGTCTGATAGTATTATGTATAGTAAAAATCATACTACGATTATTAATTCGATCTGCAGGTTATTTTTGCGGAGCTGTCAATAAAGCATGGTATTTATCAATTATTCATACTGTTTAAAGATATGGCGCAAACTGAAGAAAAAGGTTCGCATTCAGCAAATCGGATTCCACAACAGCCTTGAAGGCGGCTGCTGGGTCGCGCTCTGCAGCTCGTCGTGAACAACAAGAGTACGCTTGGCGCCCGAGCTCGTGGCGCAGCCTGCGTTTGGTTGGGTGGTTTTAAAGCATATCATTGAAACTAGAGCCCACGGGTGTATGATATTTTTTCACTATATTTATGAGGTTTCATGTTATTACAATTTATGTTAGTAAATCACATTTCACATAGTGGAAGAAATATAACACCGTGGACGCGAACTTCCACGGCAAAGTATAAAAGTACCCATTCAATTCAGACGATCGTCTACAATAGAGCAGAAATTACAGGCGTCTATTATCTAATTAAATTATTAATATATTTGTGATTGTAAACTTGTTTGGCTCAACTGTTCTTTACGATACAAATATTTGTTACATTGAGTATTTAATAAATGTTATTATAACAAATATATTTTTTTAAATAAATACATACTGGATTATTTATTATATATATTTTTATTTGTTTAAAATACTAGTTATTAGCCGTGTGGAAACGGTAGTAAGATTACATTTGTCACCACCCCAACTCTTCCCGTTGGTGTCGTAAGAGTCGGTTAAAGGATTGAAGTGTCATTGACTATTTATTTATCAATGGGTAGTAGTGTGAGTAGTGTGTCCACTATGATGGGCAGCAGCATCATCATAGTGGACACACTACTCCCGATTATGGGTATATATTAACCTCCTAATGCGTCCATGCACATAGGCTAAGGAAAGGACATTGCCCATGCAGCCGTGAACTAATAGATGCTGATCTACCTTTTCCTATATTGATTATGTGTACAAATGCCGCTTTTCTTAATTATATTGTACTTGTAAAATATAGCTGCGTAGTTGTACGGTATACTACATCGAACATCGCTATCACAATTAATACAATCTTGCCCTTACATACTTCTATTCAATAGCTATTAGCATTGGTAGGTACGTTAATACTTCTTCTTTACAACCGCTACTTTTGAAAATATTACTAGCATTTGATTCTCTATTGAACCTCCATGGGTCTTCAGACCTTACGGTATCGACTGTAGGGTCGGTAATGTAACGAAGTTTGTGAATATTAAAACATTAAATAATGCCTTAGAACGCATGTACTAAAACAGATTATTCATAACTACCAATACATAGCTCATAGCTACAATAATAATTCGACTGATAGCCTAAATTTGCAATCCGTAACGAAGTTTATGTGTTTCTCGACTTTCTCGCCACCTTCACATCTCGAAGACAATTTGTCGCATTTTGACATTAAAACGCAATGTATTTTATCGCTCAAGGTACACTTGTGCTACGAATTTTGAGGATATATCGCGTGGGACTTTCAAGCGAAATAATTATGTCGCTTTGATAGATCATCGCGAGTCAGCGTTATCTCGCGCGCATGTTGTGCTACCAATTCGTGACATAGCTCGAGAAAACTCTATGTCGCAGTTTTTGTCGTCCCGCGCCCATGATGTGCTTGCCGTGCAGTTGTTTTATCCCAAAATTAGTACTGGGATTCCTTAACTTTAGGTATGTCCACCGAAAATACGATAACCTAAATCTGACAATACCCCTATTACAAGTTACAAGTTTTTGAGAAATAGGCCCCTGGACCAACTGACCAACAAGAAACTGAATCGATCTCCTTTTAGTCCTGATTTCCTTATATCTTCGCCCGCTAGTACCAGGGCCTCATAGATCAAAGGAGTTAGCCTAAACTCCGTCACTGGCGAGCGGTCGATTGATCAATTCGAGAAACTTTTTCTCCGCTTGGTGCGATTCCAAAACGCTGTGGTGGGAGGATTTAGTGTCCACATCATCTTCCTGAAAAGGATGGGGAGATGGGAAGGAGTTAGGAGTAAAGGAGAGAAAGGAAGCAGCTAAACAACAGGTGAAGTCTGGTTATAGACCTGCGACCATATACAACATGGACGTCTAACGCCAGCTCATAAATGCCTCCAAAACCAATTGTTCAATTGTGCCAAGATGGGCAGGACATAGCGCTTTTCGTAACACCGCGCATATTTCGGCGCTAATGTTTATTGAATATCGCCAATCAAAACTTTGATGGACCAATCACTGCTATTTTTAAATAGCGGTTTAAGTTTTTATAGTTTGATATTCAAATTCATTGCCGTGATGCATTGAACAGGGGGTGACACTTCGCTGCCCCAATATTACAAAGTTCTAAGATCTGAAATCGAATTGGAGATCAAAAATGTAAACAAATGTGATACCACTACAAAAAAATAATCGCGAGAGGTGGGTAATCTAAAATCATTGAAATACTTGAAAAAAATACGCATTTACAGTCACTGACTCTGACGTATAATTTTTAAAAAATTTACTAATTTTTAATACCATACATTATTTTTTTAATGATATATTTCTCTTTTTTTCATAAAATGTAGGGTGTTTAATTTATACTACTGGCAATGATAAGAAGTTTTAAACATTTGGTTCGCAGTTATTACAATGTACCTACTGAAAAAAATCAAAACAAGATGGTGCTCCAAATGACTTTTTTTATGAATTCATAAAAACTCCTAAAGCATTACAAAGTACATGAATACAGATTTTAGTATTTTTACCTACAAATCAATCATTTAAATTTTTTAATAGAAATGGATTCAATTGTAACTATAGATGACGACTGGAATTCGTTCCCCGACTATTCTAAAGATTAAAATAACACGACATTGGTTTTCAAACATTGATTATGTTGATTTTTTACATCATTCTAGTAAAATTTCTAGGTATTATTTTTGTAATCAGGAACCGTGGACACTCAGCCGTATGTTTTTTATAATCATGTCCAAAAATATGTTAATAATTGTGATACTTGTGTATCGAACATACTTTGACTTTCGCGTATCTACACCTAAACATCAAGCATTGTCTACGGTTTAACACCTGTAAGGATAGTTTGTAAGTGTGCAAATAAATAAAATTAAATAAATAACCCATCTCAAAATGCGACGTTAATATATAAAGGTGTTAAAAAATAAAAAGTCTTAGACCCCTGGAATGTCACTGTAACATTGACTTTATAATGTCATGTCATTGTCATAGATTGTTTACATTTTTGATCTCGAATTCCATTTCAGAGCTTATGTTGTCATTTTGTCCACTTGAAATTTGAACATTGTCACACTGACACTTCGTCCAGATTTAATTATTCCGAAAATGTTACATAGAACCGTGTAATATTGGGGTAGCGACTTGTCAACTAAAATTCAGAACCGTCTTTGAAAGGCAATTTATTATGGCGTGCGGCTTCCATGTTTTATTTGTTCGTAGTTATAGACAGAAAGTACCAGGCGAGCAGAAATTGTTAGAAGACTCACCGCTTCCTTGTCACTAAGAGGTTTATCACCGACAGCCCACACTTCGATGCTGCGTATACGGAACTCCTTTTCCTTGCTAAGGGCGTTTATGCACTACACTGACTTTTACCGTCCGGTAGTCCGGTTTTTTACGGTCCGATATGCCACGCCATTAAATATATTTGTATATAGTAGCCTGTGCACTATACGTAATCTTACCGTTCGACATTTTACTTTTCCCCATTCCGGACAGTATTTTTCCGATCCGAGATGACAGCTATGAAAAACGTGTTAATGCTTGTGCACTGCGTCTGAAATTGCACTGACTTTTATGACTGTCGACTGACTTCATGCTACTATGCCGCACCTCCGATTAAAAAGACGGACAAGTGCACAAGCCAATCATCCGTTTTTTTCATGCTACTATGCCGCACCTCCGAGTAAAAAGACGGACAAGTGCACAAGCCAGTCATCCGTTTTTTTCATGCTACTATGCCGCACCTCCGAGTAAAAAGACGGACAAGTGCACAAGCCAATCATCCGTTTTTTTCATGCTACTATGCCGCACCTCCGAGTAAAAAGACGGACAAGTGCACGAGCCAATCATGCGTTTTTTCATGCCATATCGGACCATGAAAACTTGGTCTACCGGACAGTAAAATTCATTGTGGTGCACAATCGCCCTAAGTCGTTTATAGTCGAGGTAGAAACTAAGGAATCTTAGCAGAAAGTACCAGGCGATCAGAAATCGTTAGAAGACTCACCGCTTCCTTGTCACTAAGAGGTTTATCACCGACAGCCCACACTTCGATGCTGCGTATACGGAACTCCTGTTCCTTGCTAAGTCGTTTATAGCCGAGGTAGAAACTAAGGGATCTTAGCAGAAAGTACCAGGCGATCAGAAATCGTTAGAAGCCTCACCGCTTCCTTGTAACTGAGAGGTTTATCACCAACAGCCCACACTTCTATATTGCGTATACGGAACTCCTTTTCCTTGCTAAGTCGTTTATAGTCGAAGTAGAAACTAAGGAATCTTAGCAGAAAGTACCAGGCGATCAGAAATTGTTAGAAGACTTACCGCTTCCTTGTCACTAAGAGGTTTATCACCGACAGCCCACACTTCGATGCTGCGTATACGGAACTCCTTTTCCTTGCTAAGTCGTTCATAGCCGAGGTAGAAACTAAGGAATCTTAGCAGAAAGTACCAGGCGATCAGAAATCGTTAGAAGACTCACCGCTTCCTTGTCACTGAGAGGTTTATCACCGACAGCCCACACTTCGATGCTGCGTATACGGAACTCCTTTTCCTTGCTAAGCCGCTTGTACCCACGGTAAGTGGTACAAGATTCAGCAGATGATCCTTCGCCAAACGGGTCTGCTGGGATCCAGATCGCTCCGAAGTTGAACTGGCCGCCCATTAACTGTTAACAGCAATTTCGGTCAAAATGTGATATTTCAATGAAGATTTATACGGCGGGCCAAATGATAAATGCATTTTAAGAAAGGAGGTCGAGACAAAAGTAAATTTATCACTGGCCCACCCTATACAATCAAATTATAATCACCAAATTAAAAATTTAATAACCGATTTCTCTAATATCCCCGATTTGATTCCATCATTGGTTTCCTCAAATACTACTTTTTGAATGCAAATTCTTGTAAATGAATGAAAATTACCAAAAGCGCCATACATGTAGGGTAGAGAGGGGCAGGTTGAGCAGTCGGGTAAGTTGAGCAACTTAAATATCTTGGAAACTACACTCGTTAGGCTAGGACATTAAATTGCAAAAAGAGAGGTCTAGTGAAAATAAATACAAGAACCTATAACAAGTTCCTATGTGGAGCACGACATGGTGGCAAAAGTCATCTATATTTTTTTGATCTTAAAAGTTAAAAATTAATGTTTGGATTTATCGCCTAGATCTGCGATAAGAAGTGCTACCAGTAATATTTGTTAATATGAATACATAGTCCGTTTATGTGTTTATCGAATTGTAACTATAATTTTAGCACATCTCTTACGTATTTGATTTTAATATTTTTTTGTGATAAATCAAAGTCCAGGGGCTAGTTGAGCAATTTGCAATGGGGCAAATTGATCAATGGAATTTAGTATGGATTTTTTTAATAACTGGCTATTATTGGTATTTTTATCATAAAATGGCTTTTTAGGGTGTTTTCAATATTCTAATTATTCTGTAAAAAAAACGTTATATAAAAAAATGCCTGATCGTGTTAAAGAGGCTATTTTCCTTGTAATTTTGGGCCTGCTCAACTTACCTCGGTATCGGGGCATGATGAGCATATCTGACTTTTATTACTTTAAGATATTTTTTTGTGAAATCTTAAACAAAAAAGAAAAAGTGTCTGGAGACGTTTTTGCTCTATTAAATTTCCTACGAACTACAGTAGATTTTATAATTTTAAAACCTATTGCTTAGGAATTACACCGCGATAAACTCAAATGTGCTCAACTAGCCCCTCTCTACCCTACCTATAACATTTGAAGAGATCTCTCGATTTTTGTAAGATCTCATCATCGGACCTCAACTTGGTGCCAACGGGACCATCTCGGGGTAATACACGTTCAATCACAAAAATAAATTTTAAAATCGGTTCACAATTCTCGGAGATATCAGGTAACATACATACAACAAAAAAAAATCAGCCGAATTGAGAACCTCCTCCTTTTTTTGAAGTCGGTTAAAATTTTTAATAAATAAATCTTCATATACTCTCTTTATTATCCTCTTGCCGTCCAAAAAACAAATGCGAGTGAATTTTTAATTAATAAACAGAATAGAATTTATTTTGGGTGAAGAGCCTTTTAAAAGGACTCTGGGCGGCTAGAGGACAAAGATCGTTTCACGCACCAGAGCGCGTAGATTTGTCAAAAATAACCTGCAGTTACATGACACTACGAATCAAAACCCGCGTCTTCGTGAGTGGAACGATCTACAGAGGTAATAAAGTCACAAACGTACAACTTCAAATAACAATGAAGTTTCAAATTTCGTTAAAAAAATTATAACTAAAATCTATGCTTCGCGCTTCAAATCCCCGAAAAATACGGTGCCAACAATAAATTACTCATTTTCAGTCGGAAAAACAAAAGTTATCCACTCGGTGGTCAAACGTTAACAGCTTGTATAAATTCTGTGTTATGATTTTATTATACAGGGTGGCAACGCAGTATTTCTTATTATTAAAATCGATGACATGTTTCCTAAGAAGAGATCTTCGTAAGTCTTATAGTTATAGATTTTCCCATACTGACCGATTCGAATGAGCCACCCTGTATAGGGTGGTACATGATTTCCTTAACTTGAGGAATGACCACCGAAAAGATGATAACCTAAATCTGAAATTACCCCAAATACTACATAAATATCGAAAAGCTCACAAAATTCCAAGAGAATCAGTTAATAAGCGCTTAACCCCGTGTTAGTTGGCTAACCGTAACCTCATCCTAAGATTTGAATACGTTATATCGTCGGCTGACAACCAAAACTCACTATAAAAACTGTCACTACCTACTCTTCACAACCTCTTATGTCAGTATCGAATCAGAACTTAGATACAATCTCTATTTCAAGTAGGTATTTGTTACTTAGTGAGTTTTGGTTGTCAACCGACGATATCAAGGCGAAATCTTTGAAAATCAACCAACCAATCCATTCGGCAACGTCTTCGTATGTTGATTCAGGTACTGGTAGTGATTGTTGAACCCGGATGACGTGTACGCCCGCATCCGCGGCGCCAGCGTGAAGAGGAAGGAGTCCTCCTGGCCCACGAAGTTGGGGCCGATCTCCCAGGAGTCCGTCGCGAAGCCGCCGAAAATGTGGCCGTGGGTGTCTTCGATTATGATGATGGAAGCGCCTTGGTCGCAGATGCGGCCTAAAAAGTTAAGATTTAATAATCAGATAATCACCAAATTTAACATTTAATAACATATTTTAAAATAAAAATAAAACCGCCTTCAAAAATTCGCCCAAACTAAAAAGTAAAAAATAATTTTAGTTCCTACTTCTTAGGATTTCCTACCCAAACCTTTAAACCTTTTACCCTATTCATTGAAATAAAATATTATGGCTAGGTATCCTACGGATTTCTTAGAAGTCGGTGCCAAGCCAAATACAGTATAATAAGTCGGTGACAATGGGACCAACTAGAAGGTATACCCTTTCAAACAAAAAAGATTTTTTCAAATCGGTCCACGCGTCTTCGAGGGGTGCGCCAAAGTATTTATAAAATTGCAACTTAGATTATTGGAACTCCGAAAATTTTTCTTATACAATTTAACTTCATAATGATCGGTATTTAGAAGTAATTTTTGTTCATAATTATCATCACATAGAATTATTTATGTTCATAATATTGTTTTTCATACATATTTTTAGTACTAACTTTTATGTTTATATAATTTTTGACTATACTTATTTTATGCTATATATTCTAATGTTATAGGTATTTATTTTTATCGGTTTTATGTATAAATTATTTTTGTTTAATTAAATATAAATCGTACTATTACTGTAAACTAGCTACCTGCAGAAATCAAATCACTCTAAACTTTTTTTGTCCGAAACGCTTAGGACATAACAGACTTGGTATAATCTATTTTGGCATCAACTTAATGAGACAGAAACATCACTTGGCTTAAATAACAATATTTCGAATATTATTTTGTCCGAAACTATCTTGGCATATCATTATTTACGCCGAGTGTTATAAGACAGAAATTAGATTTGCATTTTTTTTTGGGCATGTAGCCACATGTTCGAAATTTGCCTTTTTCGTCAGGCATAATTTGCTGTGAGGGTGAAAATTTCTGCAGTGAGCGAGCGAAGCGAGCGAACAAAACCTTCCGGGGCAGATCCGACTCGGATAGGTTAGGTTAGAAGACTAGTTAGTCTTCGAGGTTATTTTTTTTAGCAACCTAGAAAGTACTCAGCTCAGTAACACAGTAAGTAACGTACAGAATATTACTACTACCTCGATTATATTGAGAGGTTGTAATTATTCCTTCTCTGTTATGCTAAAACAAACTATGCCGATACTTTTTATGCACATCCAGATTATGCCTCATCATAAATAGGAGCATCGAAATTATGCTCGAATAATATTCGAACAACTCGAAATCTGCCACAAAGAAATATGCTAAAGTTGAGTATGCCACAACAGTTTCTGCACAAAGCCCATTATGACTACATAGTTTATGTTATTCATAAAAGAATTATACCACAACAGGGTGAACCTAATGGGAAAATGTTTATAAATAAACAATTTATTTCAAATAACTTTATGAGTATAGATTAATCTACTTGACGACTTTAGGAGGATAAAATTTCGAAATAAAAATCGTTATGAACATTGTAGGTAGAAGTATAATTTTTAGTAAGAAAAAAAGTATGTGATAAAATTTTCGGAGTAATGATGATTATGAGTAAAAAACGGTATTAGTAAAAATATTCGAAGAAAAAATTGTATAAGTGCCAATATGGACCCGTCTTCGAGTAATCGGGGAACATACATAAAAAAAAAAAGATTTCGACGAATTGTAAACCTCCTCCTTTTTGAAGTCGGTTAAAAACCGACCTCAACCGATTTCTCTAAGTCCTATCAGACACCGACTTGGAGCCAACGGGACCATCGCAATTTGTCGTGCATATCATTAGCCTATGATAGTCCACTGCTGGACGTAGGCCTCTCCTATTAACTATGCGTATAAACGCATTAGGAAGAAAATACCCATAATCACCACGCTGGGCAAACGGATTGGCGATCGCAGTAATGTGTCCACTATGATGACGCTGCTGTCCATCATCAATCTTTTATCAAATAATGGTCAGTGACAGTGGCGACAAATGTAAATATTCTTATTGCCGTCACCACACGGCCATCGTGCACATGTCTAATGGAAATTTAAGACTTACATGGTTTTATATGGATGCCATTCAGAACTGGACCAAATTAAAATGGGACCAATCGGTAAAAAGAATCATCAAAATCGGTTCACACAGTCGGAAGAGCAAAGGAAGCAAACATAACAAAACACATTTGAATTGAAAACCCCCTTTTTTGGGGTCATTTGAAAAAAGAAGCATTGTCACGAAATAATCACAACTCAAGAGTCTCGAACTTGCCACGTAGTAATGGCAGTAAGAATAGGTAAATTTATCAGACACACTATCGCGATTGCCAATCTATTTGCTCTTAATTGAGTTTACCGTGGGACTAGGTCGATTGTGAGGATTGTACCATGAGATTTTTTTTTGATGGTCCATTGCTGGGCAAAATCCTCCCCTCTGCCTCCAATCGTCCCTATCAAGAGCCAGTTCCTCTTCTTACGTCATACGTGTCCATCCTCTTTGGTCTGCCTCTGCTCCGGTATTATTTTATACATACCGACCATGGTCGCGAAGGTCTCAACGCAAACTGTGCGACATATAGTCTTGGAGTGCCCACTAACAAAATTCGAAGAAGCCCGGTAGAAGACCTTAAAAATGTTACGAGGTCAGCTGCGACTTACTTGGAGAGATGTAAATTTAGATTATAAGATAATAATTGATGTACAACAGTAAAATGTAGGTATAGTACCCGTGCGAAGCCGGGGCGGGTCGCTAGTTTTATATACATACCGACCATGGTCGCGAAGGACTCTCCGTGGATGTGCGAAGAGAACAGGAATCGCCACTTGTGCTGCAGCGGCGGGGGGATGTTGTTGTTGAGCCACACTATGTGCGAGAGGTCCACAAACGAGCCACACATCCACAGGTCTTAGTGACATACCACCATCACCATATCCCGCGACAGTGTTTAAACACCTCCTTTGATCTATGAGGCCCTGGTACTTGCGCCAGACGTTATACGGAAATGAGGTTATACGGAGAAGTCAAAGCATGGTGTAGTGGTGAGTGACAACGGAAATGAGGTTATACGGAGAAGTCAAAGCATGGTGTAGTGGTGAGTGACAGCAATAAGAACGCTTCGGCTGGGCTGGAGTTGTATGTTGGAGATAGGACGCAGATGGAATGAGATGAGTTAACAAGAAAAAGTTGTACTTTGGCCGCGTAATAAACGAAAGAAGTACTTTATGAGGAAGATCTTCTTGATTGCAGGTACCGTGATGGTTTTTATACATACCGACCATGGTCGCGAAGGATTCTCCGTGGATGTGCGAGGAGAACAGGAACCGCCATTTGTGCTGCAGCGGCGGGGGGATGTTGTTGTTCAGCCACACTATGTGCGAGAGGTCCACGAACGATCCACACATCCACAGATCTTAGTGACATACCACCATCACCATATCCCGCGATAGGGTTTCAACACAAACTCCTTTGATCTATGAGGCCCTGGTACTTGCGCCAGACGTTATACGGAAATGAGGTTATACGGAAAAGAGTCAAAGCATGCTGTAGTGGTCACAGATCATAGTGACATACCACCATCACCATATCCCGCGACAGGGTTTAAACACTAACTCCTTTGATCTATGAGGCCCTGGTACTTGCGCCAGACGTTATACGGAGAAGAGTCAAAGCATGGTGTAGTGGACAGCAATAAGAACGCTTCGGCTGGGCTGGAGTTGTATGTTGGAGATAGGACGCAGATGGAATGAGATGAGTTCACAAGGTTGTACTTTGGCCGCTTAATAAACGAAATAAGTACTTTAGGCACTGGTCTCACCGCGAGCTACTAAGCTATGAACTATCGGCTATTAACACGAACAAAAGATACGCACTCCCGTGTAAATAAAAGAGACACGGCGATACTCGCCCGGCGGTGATAGCTGATAGCTGAGCGAGTATAACCGTGTCTCTTTTATTTACACGGGAGTGCGTATCTTTTGTTCGTGTTTATAGCCGATAGTTCATAGCTTAGTAGCTCGCGGTGAGACCAGTGCCTTATGAGGAAGAAATTTCTTCTTGATGTAGGTACCGTGATTTTTTTTATACATACCGACCATGGTCGCGAAGGACTCTCCGTGGATGTGTGAAGAGAACAGGAACCGCCATTTGTGCTGCAGCGGCGGCGGGATGTTGTTGTTGAGCCACACTAAGTGCGAGAGGTCCACGAACGATCCACACATCCACAGATCTTAGTGACATACCACCATCACCATATCCCGCGCCAGTGTTTAAACACCTCCTTTGATCTATGAGACCCTGGTACTTGCGCCAGACGTTATACGGAAATGAGGTTATACGGAAAAGAGTTAAAGCATGGTGTAGTGGTCACATCCACAGATAATAGTGACATACCACCATCAGTCATCACCATATCCCGCGACAGGGTTTAAACACAAACTCCTTTGATCTATGAGGCCCTGGTACTTGCGCCAGACGTTATACGGAGAAGAGTCAAAGCATGGTGTAGTGGACAGCAATAAGAACGCTTCGGCTGGGCTGGAGTTGTATGTTGGAGATAGGACGCAGATGGAATGAGATGAGTTCACAAGGTTGTACTTTGGCCGCGTAATAAACGAAAGAAGTACTTTATGAGGAAGAAATTTCTACTTGATGGTAGGCTAGTTTTGTATACATACCGACCATGGTCGCGAAGGACTCTCCGTGGATGTGCGAAGAGAACAGGAACCGCCATTTGTGCTGCAGCGGCGGCGGGATGTTGTTGTTGAGCCACACTATGTGCGAGAGGTCCACGAACGCGGGGTAGTCCGGCATCGAGTCCAGACCTGACACAAAACAAATAAAAGGATTATTTTCTTTTTTTTATTTACTACGTCGATCGATACCGTTTATTGCGGTTATATATCAGACCAGCAGGCGTAGCAAAGATGCCATTACAGATAGATGATAGATTGTAGATAGTATACGATAAGTCACGTGACCATAATAATGTAAGGACATGGTCACGTGACTTATCGTTCGAATCTGTCATCCTCATACATTTATTACTTATCGCTTATCGTATACGATTGCACAATAGCATCTTGGTTAGGCTGATGAATTTAAATCAATACAGAAATCAGATTTAAGGACTAAAGTTTTAACATTCGTACAGTCACCGGCAATAGTAGTAATAGTATAGTTAAAATATGTGACTCGCTCTTATCTCAGTAAAAATAATATTGCCATCTGTATACAGGGTGGTCCAAACCTTGACGTCAAAAAAATTTTTTTTTTACATTCCTCACGTCATGAGCTATCAGAATATACCCCATGTATGTTAGCCGATTTTTTGTAGTTTTCGAGTTATGAATTTTTGAAAAAAAATTTTTGAGAGATTCTGGAATGAAGAAATTTATTAATAAAAAAAACTATTGGGTTTTTAACTAGTTTCTTTTTGTAAAAGTATTACTACAAATAAAGCATTTACTGACAAAAAAATTAGCGTCCTCACTTTGATACAAGTAGAATAAAAAACACCAAATTCAAAATTTAACGTTAAGGTGGTTCGTTTTTCATACTAATACATTTATTCAAATATGGGTAAATGGAGCATAGTTTTACAATGAAATCACTTAAATCGACAATCATTTTTATATTTGTTGGCGGCAAATTATGTTTCTGTAATATAAAGGGTCGAATAATAGCTTAAATTAGTACTTTATTCTAATAAAGATTTGTCAATATGTGGGTGAACGACGACAGTGTCATACACCATTCGTACGTTCGGTGTGTGCGTTGGAAAGCGACGTTGCCAGTTGGATGAAAATGCTACGTTGCCGCTCTGCCCTAACGCATTTCGCATGTTATTTATTTTTCAACAATATCAAACGCAAGCGTTGCTAATGTTGCCATATAGGCCATATCCCCACGCAAAAGCCGAACGAAAGACTTTTTATAGAAAATATACATACTAGTTACATTTAATGTTTTTATAATAGATGTGCGTACTAAATGATAGTCTCGTGGAACTGAACGTAAAACCTATTTGGCAAGGCAACACTAAATTCAAACGTCACTCTGATTCTAAATCACCGGCAGTACTTTATCGTTTTACCATTTGTTTATACCTACAAATCCGAATTGACGCTAAAATCCCTACGATTGTTTGAAATATCTCATAGCGTGCAGTGATTTACATGAGGATTTATTATACGTTTGTATATTATGTAGCCACAAACGCCCCGGAAAGGCTACAAAAACCACCGATACTCGGGCCTGAAAAAAACTTGTAAGCGAAGCCTTGGAGAAATGATACTATATTACGGAGATATCAAGAGGTAAGTTCTGTAGAGGCTGACTTGCTGGATATCTTTCCTCCCCGTATTCAAACAGTTTTTTTTATTATATATTTCCACTATTATTATAACAAAAATGTTTCGATGTTTATTGTTTTCGCAACAACTGCTCATCGGATTGGAATAAGGAAACTTGACATGTAGATAAATAGTAATATATATTGTATTATAAGATTTTTTTTACATAAATACCGGAAACGTTAGTTTTCCGAAGGATGATGAGTTCCAGGCCTTGAATTTTTAAAAATATAACCATTTTGTAGATACTCACTGAACCTGTTTTGAACCCAGGTTCCCTCCCTAACTTCGCAGTCAAGTTCACCACCACCTAACTAGACAAAGCTGAAATGTATTTTTTATTCCAGTAATCATCACACACCATTTTGACGATGAGTATTCTGATTTCAGATCCAGGGCCAACTGCAGGTGTCATAATATGTGTAGATGCTTCAGGCTCACTTCCAAACAACACACACAACGTCAAGCAATCTTCCTATATCCATGTATAAAACCAGAAAAACGTAAAACAGAAATAATAAATAAAAATAATATGATGTGATGTAAATAAAACACTGAATTTATAAATTGATCTGTTTTCTTTATCTATGTATTCCGCACGTGATTGGAATGGGAAGGAATCTAATAATTAAAGTGACTAGAAATATCTAATATAATTATTAGGGTTAGGAATTTTGGTGGCATTAGGTGGACAGAGAACAGTGGAGTCGTTGTTTAATTTTTTTATGATTGATTGAATAATTAATTAATCAGAAATAATAAATAAATATATTCTTTTAAACAGGGTCTCGCCAATTTTAAGTATTAAATAATTTCATCTTTGATATTTGACTACCTATGAATTGAAGTTCAATCATTCTTTGTAATATAGCTTAATGATTGTTATATAATATTTACGGACTTCGTGAGAACTAGAACGTTAAAAATTAAATAAATAAGATTTCTCATATACCAACATTTTTAAATGAAAATTAATATTTTTCTAGTTTCTCAAAAATAAAATTCATGCTATTTATTTAAATTCCTTGTTAAATCCAGCTTGAAATGAACACTAATTCGTTATTATTTTATAAGTTAATCATTTATTCAAGTTAAAAATGTTTGTAACATCGACTCCACTGCTCTATGTTCAATAAATGCCACCAAAATCCTAACCCTAATAATTATATTTGCATATGAAAACTTATCTGACTGAAGTGATCGAATAGATTCCGTCCCAATCTGATTGGACACCTATTAGGTTAGGACATCCAGGCCCGTTTTTTAGTAGTATAGGCTATTTCAGATTGACCATGCAAAAATACCGGAACTGGATGCCATAACATCACCTGAAAACGTTTTTGGTGAGTAAATATATAAGGTCACCAAAATTAAACCTAGGTTACCTAGGTTGGTAGTTCAGGGACCAATACCACAAAACTTTACAAGCATACAAATCTACAAAATTGACAATTATTTGTTTTGGAATTTATACAATTTTGTAGAATTATACGCTTGTAAAGTTTTGTGGGATAGGCCACAGATTATTTATTTATTACTGAAAAAAATTTAATTATAGGTAAAGTATCATTAAAAAAAATAAAAAGTCATGTAATGTATAGTAAAAAATATATTGAAATTACGAGATTTGAACCTTGGTCCTAATGAATGTGCGTCAGACGGTCATCCGACTAGAATCCAAGTTCAATACACGTTCCGAAATAAGCAATCGGTTTCGTAAACGAATAAGGGTTTGAATGTGTGTGTGCATACTTCGCAGCCGCGGCAGCGTTTCGTATTTATTCAAATAAACTTATTTTGTAAATTAAACCTCACCTGAAATTTAGTTGACCACATTAGAAACAGCAGTTTATTTGCGGCAAACATATTACTTATTAAAAATATTTCTATTATCATACATAAAATATAAAAATACGTAGAATTCGCGCCACCTATGCACTATAACGCCATCTATTGGCGTTGTAGTGCCTAGCTGACCGTGACATTCCACCTTAAAAACGCATCAAAATAGCATTAATGTACGTAAATAAAAAAAATAAAACATATCCCAAGGATTTTTGGTAATCTAAAGACTGCCCTAGACCTTAAACCTTCGTAAAAGCAAAAAAAAAGTGATACTTAATGATGAGGATTTTTCGGAGTAGTCGGTCAAATAAACTTAAAAAAATACTTCTAATTTTTAATTTAATAATAAAGTAAAATTTCGTCTGTTTTGTTGTTCTTATCAATAAACAAAGACAGAAAATACCACGAAAACTCAATTTATGTAGTTATTCAAGTAATGTTTTACTACTTTAAAATTTTAAGTTTTTTTAATTTTATTTGACCGACTACTCCGAAAAATCCACATCATTAAGTATCACTTTTTTTTTGCTTTTACGAACGCTCAAGGTCTAGGGCGGTCTTTAGATTACAAGCAGCTTTGCAGCTACATGTTTCTTTTTAATCAATACAATCGAAAAGAGACGGGTAGCTGCGACTTGCTGTCAAACACAAGATGTGCTTGGGCGGCTGATATCAAATATTTATTGATTTTATGACTATATTAATTTACGAAACTGTACTAGGAGCCCATAGTTAGAAAGATATAATTGCACCGTCAAATCCTATACATAACTCACCATATACCATTGGGAGTAACTGTGGTACCGCAGTCAGTGGCGGACCGTCTTCGCTAGTTTGGTCCCGCTCTATCCCGTACAGCGTCGTATACACCGTCTCTGTCATGTGCTTTAGCAGTGTGTCTGTCATGAGCCTGCAAAAAAAGTAGATATATAAAGTAGCAACCAAGCTTGGTAGTCCGCAACCTAATGCCCGCTTGCCACAGCGGAGCGGAGTCATTAATGTGTCCGTTTTACTTTCACTGCTGCTGTAACTCCCAGCCGTCAACTGAATACTAGTCCTTAACGAGCGATTAACGTGAAACGGAGCCATTAACGAGTCCGCTCCGCTCTCAGTGGCAAGCGGGCATAATAATGAAAAGCGGTCATTGTATAGGTATCGGCACCAGAGTTGAGGTGAATGATTAGTAATCATTGATTACACACACATCCAAATGATGTACTAATTGCAAAAATGTAGTGAATGAATGAATGACTTGCGTCAAAATATTGAAGCAAATCCCTTGTAGTGCGGCTCCGTGTCCTAACAAAAATCAGTTTTATGGTCCCATCGTGAAGAAAGCATGAAACTTTGCATGAATGTAGTTGTCATATATGTGCTTCAATTAAGATATGGAAGCACGTTAACAAATAATGTTTTCTCCCCCCCCCCCACCCCTTTTATCTCCCGAATTCCGGTTTTTCGAATTTTCTACGAAAACTATAAGACTGAGGAGTTTACTTTTCAGGGACCAAATCATCGTCACTAAATTACCTACAAAACGATTCTACATTATACAGTGGTAAGATTAATATATTTCTGTCTACAGCCACCAGACATATTATGGAATTGTAAAAAAAAGGCAATTTTTTTTTCTTGCTCCATTTGTAAGAAAACGACAAAAGAGGTGATAAAATAGGCTAGAATGTTAGATACCTTATACATTGAGCTACAAAATGACACCTATTTTGTAGTCGTAGAAGCATTACTTCCAGAGTTACAGCTTACCACGTCTGAATCAAGTACTGTGCGGCTCCTTGTCCTAACAAAAATCAGTTTTATGGTCCCAGCGTGAAGAAAGCATGAAACTTTGCATGAATGTAGTTGTCATATATGTGCTTCAAAGTAGATATGGAAGCATGTTGAAAAATTATTTTTTCCCCCATTCCCCCCCCCCCCCCTCCCTTGATGGCAACAATTTCTTCGTTCTTCACAGAACAAAGTAGAACTTTTCAACTTCCTGGCTGACGGGTTTCAGCAGGTCCAACATGCGAAAACGATTGTTGCAACCAAAGGGGAACAAGTTTTGTGTAACGATGCCACCGTAGATACGTCCTCCCTAAAGTCAAAACAAGAAGAAGCTGATACCAGACTCTTCCTTCATGTTTCGCATGCCGTGCAGCATGGCCACACAGAAATATTAATTAGAACGGTTGACACAGATGTGGTTGTTGTAGCTATTGCCTTATACCGCGGACTAAAAGAAATGGGTTTGAGCAAATGTTGGATATCATTCGGAACAGGGAAAGCTTTACGTACTATTGCTATTCACCAACTTGTGAATGAACTCGGCTCAGAAAAATGCAGTGGCATTTTATTTTTTCACGCATTTACAGGGTGTGATACAGTATCTGGATTTTGTGGAAAGGGAAAGAAGTCCTTTTGGAAAACTTGGAATTCCTTCCCTGAAGTTACCAGAGTATTTGAAACCTTTTCACGACCTCAAAATGAAATTGAAATCCATCAATTGGATGCTTTGGCAAGGTATGTCATTCTGACTTACGACAAAACTAGCGATATAGAAGACATAAACCAAGCTAGAAAAGCGTTATTTATCAAGGGACGGGCA
The DNA here is from genome assembly GCA_025490895.1 of Thaumatotibia leucotreta. Lineage (NCBI taxonomy): Eukaryota > Metazoa > Arthropoda > Insecta > Lepidoptera > Tortricidae > Thaumatotibia > Thaumatotibia leucotreta. The sequence goes on from JALPQI010009445.1 coordinate 48,007, forward strand.
ATGGACAGGCTGCCACCAACACTTGGTGCTCTTGAACAGCATGCAAAACGTGCTTATTTGCAAGCAGGATTGATCTGGGGTCAAAGTCTGATACCAAATCCTGAATATCCGAACTTCGAAAACTGGGGTTGGATGAAAGAAGACGGTATTTGGATGCCATTTTGGAGTACAACCAAAGAAACGTCCGCATCTGTTAAGGAATTGACGAAATGTTCATGCCGCAGCTGCATTAAAGGACGATGCAGTTGTAGGAAGTCGGGCCTTCCCTGTACTGGTCTCTGTAAGTGTGGAGGAGATTCCTGTGATATACATTAAAATAAATAATATATATAATTTTCACTGTGTAGGTATGTGACTGTATTTTTAATTATTGAAACCCTTACCTCTAAATCTCAGCAAAACAAAATTAACAGAAAGGTGGTATTGTAAAAAGGTAAAAAAACGAGTACTTGATTCAGACGCGGTAAGCTGTAACTCTGGAAGTAATGCTTCTACGACTACAAAATAGGTGTCATTTTGTAGCTCAATGTATAAGGTATCTAACATTCTAGCCTATTTTATCACCTCTTTTGTCGTTTTCTTACAAATGGAGCAAGAAAAAAAAAATTGCCTTTTTTTACAATTCCATAATATGTCTGGTGGCTGTAGACAGAAATATATTAATCTTACCACTGTATAATGTAGTATCGTTTTGTAGGTAATTTAGTGACGATGATTTGGTCCCTGAAGAGTAAACTCCTCAGTCTTATAGTTTTCGTAGAAAATTCGAAAAACCGGAATTCGGGAGATAAAAGGGGTGGGGGGGGGAGAAAACATTATTTGTTAACGTGCTTCCATATCTTAATTGAAGCACATATATGACAGCTACCTTCATGCCAAGTTTCATGCTTTCTTCACGATGGGACCGTATTTTCATTTAAGGACCCGTACTATTGAACAAACTTTTTGGTCAATCTTACAGTTGCAATTGGGGTTGCTGTCAGTACGAAAAAAGAACACTAATTTCAAATTCCCCGTGTGTTTACATGACATATTAATGTGTGCGTGGCCTCAACTCTCGTGTCGATATCTAAAGTAGCTAGACGATTATTAAATTTATTAAGGACAAAAATAATAATATTTAAAAATAATATTTTAGCCTATATAATGTCCCACTGCTGGGCACAGGCCTCCTCTCATATATGAGAGGGATTGGGCTATTGTCCCCACGCTGGCCCTAAGCGGGTTGGGAACTTCACATATACCTTTGAATTTCTTCGCGGATGTATGCAGGTTTCCTCACGATGTTTTCCTTCACCGAAAGCTAATGGTAAATATCATCTGATATTCCGTACATAAGTTTCGGAAAATCTCATTGGTACGAGCCAGGATTTGAACCCGTCTAAACCACTGAGCCACCACCTCTTATTAAGGACAAAATGAGAATTTTTTGGATTGTCGTTCGTTATGTACGGAGATGAACCATGACACGAACTATGTATCATATCATATACTATGGCGCTGCCATACTTTGAATTTGGCAAGTTCATGGTCGCCCCCATACACAAAGTACTGTCTGAGAACTAAGGATATACAGTCTATTGCGAAAGTACCAGGGCGTCATAAAATACAAGAAGCTTGCCAGTCGGTCAGCTGTTTGGCGCTGACCTCCTGCGGCGGGGCGTCGGGATCACTGCCAACACCGATCGCCACAGCCTCTCCTAACGTCTGTACGGCTGCTGCTTTACCTACCTTGTCTCTTAACACGTAGTAATCAATCAACAACCACTATCTCACAATCAATCTGCGAAACACACCCAATCAAACTAACAGTAGCGGTTCCAAAGGCTGGAAAAGTACCAGGGCGTCATAAGTTACAAGGAGCTTATCAGTTGGCCAGCTGCTTGGCGCTAACCTCCTGTGGGTGTGGCTGTGGCGGCGAAGTCTGTGGCCTCCTAAAGTCTACAAAGCAGCTACTTTACCTAGTATTTTGTCTCTTACCATGTGGTAATCCAAAAGCCATTAACTCAAACCAAATGACGAAACACTCCCAATCCAATGAACAGTAGCGGTTCCAAAAAGTACTAGGGCGTCATAAGTGACAAGGAGCTTACCAGTTGGCCAGCTGCTTCGCGCTGAGTTCTTGCGGCGGGGCATCAGGATCACTACCAACACCGCTCGCCACAGCCTCTCCTAAGGCACTGGTCTCACCGCGAGCTACTAAGCTATGAACTATCGGCTATAAACACGAACTAAAGATACGCACTCCCGTGTAAATAAAAGAGACACGGCGATACTCGCCCGGCGGTGATAGCTGATAGCTGGGAGTGCGTATCTTTTGTTCGTGTTTATAGCCGATAGTTCATAGCTTAGTAGCTCGCGGTGAGACCAGTGCCTAACGTCTACACAGCAGCTGCTTTACCTTACCTTGTCCTCTTATCATGTGGTAATCAATCAACAAGCACTATCTCAAACCACACGCCCAATTCAACCAACAGTAGCAGTTCCAAAGGCTGGAAAAGTACCAGGGCGTCATAAGTGACAAGGAGCTTACCAGTTGGCCAGCTGCTTGGCGCTGACTTCCTGGGGCGGGGCATCAGCGTCACTGCCAACGCCGCTCGCCACAGCCTCTCCTAACGTCTGTACGGTAGCTGCTTTACCTACCTTGTCTCTTACCATGTGGTAATCAATCAATCAACAAGCACTATCTCAAACCACACGCCCAATTCAACTAACAGTAGCAGTTCCAAAGGCAGGACAAGTACCAGAGACTCATAAGTTACAAGGAGCTTACTAGTTGGCCAGCTGCTTGGCGCTGACCTCCTGTGGAGGGGCATTGGGGTCACCACTGAGGCCGCTCGTCACAGCCTCTCCTACGTCTGCACAGCAGCTGTTTTACCTACCTTGTCTCTTACCATACATACAACAACCACTATTCCACACCATATGGCGCAAAGTCCGCAAACACGCCCAATTAAACTAACAGTAGCGGTTTCAAAGGCTGGAAAAGTACCAGGGCGTCATAAGTTACAAGGAGCTTACCAGTTGGCCAGCTGCTTGGCGCTGACCTCCTGCGGCGGGGCATCAGGATCACTCCCAACACCGCTTGCCACAGCCTCTTCTACGTCTACACAGTACCTGCTTTACTTACCTTCTCTCTTACCATCAAGCAACAACCACCATTTCAAACACATGATGAAACATGCACAAACAACTAATAATAGCGGTTCTAATGTCTCGAAAAGTACCAGGGCGGCATAAGTTACAAGGAGCTTACCAGTTCGCCAGCTGCTTGGCGCTGACCTCCTGCGGCGGAGCATCAGGGTCACTACCACTACCAACACCGCTCGCCACAGCTTCTCCTAACGTGTACACAGCAGCTGCTTTACCTAACACCTTCTCTCTTACCTGGTAATCAATCAACAGCCATCATCTCAAACCACATGGCGAAAACACGCCCAATCAAACAGCAGCGGTTCCAAAGGCTTGAAAAGTACCAGAGCGTCATAAGTTACAAGGAGCTTACCAGTTGGCCAGCTGCTTGGCGCTGACCTCCTGAGGCAGAGCATCGGAGTCACTACCAATACCGCTCGTCACCGCCTCTCCTAACGTCTACACAGCAGCTACTTTACCTACCTTGTCTCGTAACATGTGGTAATCAATCAACAAGCACTATCTCAAACCACACGCCCAATTCAACCAACAGTAGCAGTTCCAAAGGCTGGAAAAGTACCAGGGCGGCATAAGTTACAAGGAGCTTATCAGATGGCCAGCTGCTTGGCGCTGACTTCCTGTGGTGGGGCATCGGGGTCACCACTGACGCTGCTCGCCACAGCCTCTCCTACGTCTGCACAGCAGCTGTTTTACCTACCTTGTATCTTACCATACATACAACAACCACTATTCCAAACCATATGGCGAAAACACGCCCCATTAAACTAACAGCAGCGGTTCCAAAGGCTGGAAAAGTACCAGGGCGTCATAAGTGATAAGGAGCTTACCAATTGGCCAGCTGCTTGGCGCTGACTTCCTGCGGCGGGGCATCGGGATCACTTCCAACACCGCTCGCCACAGCCTCTCCTAAAGTCTGTACAGCAGCTGCTTTACCTACCTTGTCTCTTATCATGTGATAATCAATCAACAACCACTATCTCAAACCATATGGCGAAACACACAACACACCCAATCGAACGTATAGTAGAGGTTCCAAAGACTCAAAAAGTAGTAGGGCATTATTTGTTACAAGGAGCTTACTAGTTGGCCAGCTGCTTGACGCTAACCTCCTGTGGCGGCGAAGTCTGTGGCCTCCTAATGTCTACAAAGCAGCTGCTTTACCTAATACTTTCTCTCTTACCATGTGGTAATCCAACAGCCACTAACTCAAACCACATGGCGCAACACGCTCAATCTAATGAACAGTAGTGGTTCCAAAAAGTACCAGGGCGGCATAAGTTACAAGGAGTTAGCCAGTTGGCCAGCTGCTTGGCGCTGACTTCCTGCGGCGGGGCATCGGGGTCACTCCCAACACCGCTCGCCACAGCCTCTCCTAAAGTCTGTACGGCAGCTGCTTTACCTACCTTGTCTCTCATCATATGGTAATCAATCAACAACCACTATCTGAAACCACACGCCCAACTCAACCAACAGTAGCAGTTCTAAAGGCTGGAAAAGTACCAGGGCATCATAAGTTACAAGGAGCTTACCAGTTGGCCAGCTGCTTGGCGCTGACTTCCTGCGGCGGGGCATCAGGGTCACTACCTACACCGCTCGCCACAGCCTCTCCTAACGTCTGTAAGGTAGCTGTTTTATCCACCTTGTCTCTTACCATGTGGTAATCAATCAACAACCACTATCTCAAACCAATCAATCTGCGAAACACACCCAATCAAACTAACAGTAGCGGTTCCAAAGGCTGGAAAAGTACCAGGGCGTCATAAGTTACAAGGAGCTTATCAGTTGGCCAGCTGCTTGGCGCTAACCTCCTGTGGGTGTGGCATGGCGGCGAAGTCTGTGGCCTCCTAAAGTCTACAAAGCAGCTACTTTACCTAGTACTTTGTCTCTTACCACGTGGTAATCCAACAGCCACTAACTCAAACCAAATGACGTAACACACCCAATCTAATGAACAGTAGCGGTTCCAAAAAGTACCAGGGCGGCATAAGTAACAAGGAGCTTACCAATTGGCCAGCTGCTTCGCGCTGACTTCCTGCGGCGGGGCATCGGGGTCACTACCAACACCGCTCGCCACAGCCTCTCCTAACGTCTGTACGGCAGCTGCCTTGCCACGGAACCCCTTGTCGATCCACTTCTCGGCTCGCTTGCCGCCTGATGTTTTTAGCACTTTGATGTATGTTGATACTATTGCTTCGCAGTACTGAAAAAATTACGTAATATTTAATCCAGATTAAAAAAAATCGTGATAAAACTAGACTTTACCAATGAGTTTCTCTTGAGAGGAAAGATTATTAGGCGAAAATAACTATTCACAAATTCTGTGGATGAAATTTTCAAGCGGAATTTAGGCACTGGTCTCACCGCGAGCGAGTATGCTATGAGCTACTGAGTTAGCTATTGACTATAAAAACGAACAAAAGATGTGCGCCCCGCGCACAAAAGAGACGCGATGATGTTTAAAGTTAATGGCTCAGCTTTGAGCAGAGATCGGACAAATGTGCGTCATTGTCCGCAAAAATATGGACATGACTCCAATGTTGATTAAATTAATAAATAAACGAATAATTTCTCGAAATTTGATTTCGAAGGTTTAAGGTGACTATTTACAAAGGTTTTCATTGTTACCGGTGTCAAATAGGTAATTTTCTGAAAATGACCAAATGATTAACTATTCAATCAACTTTGGAGTCATGGCCATATTATAGCGAACGATGACGCACATTTTTCCGATCTCTGGCTATGAGCTATAAATGTCGCCATGCCTCTTTTATTTGCACGGGACCGATTATATTTTGGTCCTTTTTACAGCCTATAGCTCATACCTTGCTCGCTCCCGATGGGACGAGTGCTATAGGCCCCCATAGTTAGCCGTCATAAAAAGATTAATGTATAACGTAATTTACCTCCTTTATTAGCTGATATGGTAGTTCATCGTTTTCACTGTAGTTACCTAAACTTCTATACGTCACCATCATCCTCTGGTCAACCGAACCTGTAACAAAAATGCCTATGTAAATAATAGATGGTCTCCTAATGTTTCTGAACCCGAGATAGCTGACGCGAATTGTTTATTGATTCATATCCCAACCGTGGCCTCAGTTCTGGGTATCTACCGGTCTCCGTCTATCTCTAATATTGACAACTTTACTCTATCTCTGGACCAACTCCTCAATAATATTAGCCGGAAGTCATGTCTTATAGTATCAGGCGATTTAAATATAAACATTTTAGAATCAGCTATAGACAGCGAACAGACATCATGTTATTTAGAACTGCTTGCATCCCATGGTCTATTGCCAACTATCAACAAACCAACACATAACAAAACCTGCATTGACCACATTTTCCTCGCAAGTCGGTATAATGGCGAATCGATTATATGCACTACTGATCTTACTGACCATGACCTTATTATGATCGGCATTCATACAGAAAGTACTAGAGACACGACTCCAAAACAATCAAGATTAAAATTTGACTACAACGGCTTACGTAAAGAGCTACAATGTGTTGACTGGGGCCCTGTTACTCAAGCTAGTACTGTTGATGATGCCGTATCTACTTTCTCAAATGTCATTTCAAACGCGATTTCAAAAAATTTCAACATGACTCACGTGAAGCGCTCTAGATTTTGTATCCAACCATGGATGACTCCTGGTCTTATACGGTGTTCAAAGCATAGGGACAAACTCCATCGTATCTCAAGGCAGTTTCCAAATGACGAAATGAAGAGGCTAATTTATACAAGGTATCGCAACTTCTATATAAAACTTCTTAGAAATCTCAAGGCTGAACACGAAAAAAAGGAGCTATTAGCGCATACTAAATCACCTAAGAAATTATGGCAAGTTATCAATAAAATCGCACATCGCAACCCCAGGTCCCCCACTGCCCATAACTTGTTAAAAATAAAAAACTCAGAGAAAGAGTCGTTAAATTTGTGTAATGAATATTTTTCTTCTATTGGTCAAAATCTAGCTAGTACAATACTAACTTCAGAAACGGTAACACAAGAGTCTCAGGCTAGTACAATACTAACTTCAGAAACGGTAACACAAGAGTCTCAGGCTATAGCTTACTCGCCTGCAATTAGCACAATTTTTATGTCTCCTACGGACAAATATGAAGTCTTAAATCTTATTATGAAATTAGACCCAGATAGTTCTCCCGGTCTAGACAATGTAAGCAACAAAATTCTGAAAATCATCGGTCCTAAAATTGCTGAACCACTTGCAACGATCTTCAATCGTAGCATCGAAAGTGGTATATTCCCTAAAGCTTGGAAGACCGCGGCAGTCGTACCAATTCACAAAGGAAATGCGAAAGATGAGCCTAGCAACTACCGGCCGATATCACTTCTCAGTTCTTTCTCTAAACTCCTTGAGCGGGTTGTTAATAAAAGAGTGGTCAATCACCTTGAATCCAAATCTATATTAACAAATCGTCAGTTCGGCTTTAGGAGAGGGATATCGACCGAGGACGCTGTAACGCTTTTAACAAAAATTGTCTCGACCCATATGGACGAAGGCCGGCCTTGTGTCGGTGTCTTCTTGGACCTAGCAAAGGCATTCGATACAGTGTCTGTTCCGATATTATTAAGAAAGCTAGAAGCACACGGGTTCCGAGGAAATACTCTAAAATGGTTCGAAAGTTATTTGACTGAAAGAAATCAATGTGTAAAGATAGGTGAGCATGTGAGTGACTTGAGACCAGTGTCTTTCGGCGTGCCTCAGGGCAGTATCCTGGGTCCTACCCTATTTCTGGTGTATATGAACGACATATCACTCATGCCATTACAAAATGCGGAGATATTATGTTACGCCGACGACACGGCTTTAATTTTTCACGGGAGTTCATGGAAAGACGTCTATGTTCAAGTCGAGCGAGGTATGACGTTGGTGGCAGGCTGGTTGAAACTGAACTTGTTAACTCTCAACACATCAAAAACGAATTTCTTATCTTTTCATAAGACCTCGGCCTCTTCACCTGGAGCACAACGGGAGATTAAAATTCACAGGGTCAGTTGTGTAAATTCCCTAGACATAGACTGTGCCTGTGATCACATCACGGAGAACGACCTCAATTAAATACCTTGGCATTGTCATAGACGAAAAACTTAACTTTAGAGAGCATGTGGCAGCAGTCTCTGCTAGAGTTAGAAAGCTGATTCACATAATGAAAATGTTGCGAGAGTCAGCGGAATTTCTTTATTAAAAACTATATACTTGGCACTAGG
>JALPQI010009446.1:0-41597 GCA_025490895.1 Thaumatotibia leucotreta
ATTTTTTCGGGTACCTCCCCCCCAATTGGTGATGTGGGGTGATTTTTTTTATTTGCTGTAATCGTATAGTGTGGGGTATCATTGAATAGGTCTCTTAAAAAGATAAAGGAGCTTTTACTAAAGTTTTTTTCTAAAGTCAATATTTTCGGAGATAATCGCTCCAGATGAAAAAAAATTGTCCTCCCCTCTAACTTTTGATCCAAAGGTCCAAAAAAAATCATGAGTGGGCTGGCATAAAACTATTTCGAACATAATCGGCCCAGCCGTTTTTGAATAACTACGAAACCCTACACTGAGCATGGCCCGACATGCTCGTGGCCGGTTTTTGTAATTGATTTCAATATTTATTTTATTCAAAGACTGGCAGTGCTTAGTTGTCTATTGAATATTGAATAAAATCTTCACGTCAAACGTCATTCGTTTCGCTACTTCGCTTCACGTTGTTCGTTACGGACCGGTGCACTTCACGTGATTTTTCTCATGACTAGTGGCGCCTTCGTTGGAGCGACAGAGAAAAATCCTCGAAATTTAACCATAGTTTTTGATATAATCTTATACGAATTAATTCTCTTCCTGACAGACGATGTAAAATCGATAATCCTCTATTTACGTACCTAAGCAGTGAAATTATCGCCGACATTTCATAATATCGACATTTCTAATCACTAGTGATTGTCTTTTGATCATCGTTGACGTTTTGTTTGTTTTACTTGGTCTGTGGTTTGTTTACATGATAAGACAAGTAAGGATGAATACACTGTATGTACTAGAACGTTTTTTGCTATAAGCCACGGTTTACGCGTTATTCACGAAAAATTAAAAATAAGGACCTTTACCCCCCTCTCCCCCCGTTAGCTCCACCCTTAAACACCAGTACTTTTAGTATGTGGTTTAAAACACCATTCCCTACAACTATGCCAAAATTCGCTTATACACGAGTTTTTTCCTCTGAGTTTCCTTCGTTTGGTGTACTACTTAACACATAGACAGCCACGACCAAGGAACAAATATTTGTGATAAATAAATACACAAATAATGCCCTCACCGGGTTTCGAACCCGGAACCTCCAGCTTCGTAGGCAGGGTCACTACCAACTAGGCTACGGAGGCTGACAAGCTGTGATCTATGGGCTATAAACATGAACAAAAGTCACAAAAGATACGCACTCCTGTGTAAATAAAAGAGACACGGCGATACTCTCCAGCTATCAGCTATCACCGCCCGGCGAGTATCGCCGTCACTTTTTTTTTTACACGGGAGTGTGTATCTTTTGTTCGTGTTTATAGCCCATAGTTCACAGCTTAGTAGCTCACAGTGAGACCAGTGCCTTATGTCGACGGCATAAGAGCGAAAAATCCGAAGCCGCGTCAGTGCCGAAGCGTGCCGAACGACGTCTTTTTCGCCCTTTTACCGTCGACATACCGCCTTTTTCGCCCGACTTCAGCCGATTCCGCGACGACTGATTTGTTTTTTTTTTTTGGATAAGGATGATTATGTTATTTTTTTATATTGGCAACACAAAATGGCTTCCAGCTGATCGTAAGTGAAAAGTGGAGCCCAAATCGCGGCGGCAACGAACAGGAGACCAGCAGTAACCTGTCAGTTGCCACCGCCTTGCTGGCCCGCTAGATGCTTCTTCACGCTTCGTTTAAAGGGTCCCAACTTATACTTACGAGGAAACATGTAAATAATACCCCTTTTCAATAGTCTATATTAATGAATTGCCGAATTTCTTGGTACGTGTGGAATATACAAGGAAATAAAATAATAAACACTACTAAGAATGAATATGGTGTTATCATCATCATCAGCCTATGATAGTCCACTGCTGGACGTAGGGCTCTCCTTTTAATCATGCGTATTAGGAGGTAAATGCCCATAATCGCCACACTAGGAAAGCGCATTGGCGATCGCAGTAATGTGTCCACTATGATGACGCTGCTGCCCATCATCAATCTTTTATCTAATAATGATTAGTGACACTTCAATCCCTTAGTCGACTCTTACGACACCCGCAGGAGGAGTTGGGGTGGTGACAAATGTATTCTTACTGCTGTCAACACACAGCCAATGGTGCCTATAAGCCTATGGTGTTATACAAGTGAATAAAATACTAAACACTATTGAATATTTTATTTATTGTAACACTAAGCTGTCAAAGAACTATTTTTTACTCTTCTTCTCATTCTTCTCTCGTTTCCTCTTGTTGAGCGGGTTCCTCGGGTCATATATGTCGAACCAATCGTCCCCTTTCGTGGACGCGTCACGTGCTAATAGGGGACCCTTTTCTTCGAAGCGTAGCGTATGTCCAAGCCTATTAAAAAAAACAATACGTTAAGGAGCGTTTAAAAAAAATGCGGACCCTGATGCTTCCAGATCTGGGGGGCTACTATGATCTCTTATGATGATGGCCGTGTGGTGACGGCAGAAAGGAAAGAATACATTTGTCACCACCCCGACTCCTCCTGCGGGTGTCGTAAGAGTCGACTAAGGGATTGAAGTGTCACTGACCATATTTAAATTGATTAAAGATTGATGATGGGCAGCAGCGTCATCATAGTGGACACATTACTGCGATCGCCAATCCGCTTGCCCAGCGTGGCGATTATGGGCATTTACCTCCTAATGCGTCTATACGCATAGTTAATAGGAGAGGCCTACGTCCAGCAGTGGATTATCATAGGCTGATGATGATGATGACTATGACCTCTTAATGCGATTTAGTTTAGGTTCTGCTTGTTAGTTTTTGACAGTAATTCTATGGAACTGACACATCGCGCTTCAGATTAGGGGCCATTCATTTAATTTTATTAGGTACTTAAGACGAGTTAGCTGTTTCAAACCTGACTAAAGTTAAGTTTTTTTTTTAATTTGGCGCTAATTAGGTGTCCTTAAAAGAGAAAAAGTTCATTTGCAAACAATTTTTAAGATATCGAGAATGAATCAGAATCATCTTATTACTTCTAAGTAAATAACTTACCAGTCATCACTATTTAGATTATCATCCTCCGCCCCCGCTTCCGCGTCTGCTCCCGCTGGCGCCTCTGACGTAGACGCTTTCTCCTTTATAGCGTGTAGTTTATTCTTGAACTTCGCTAGTAGTTCTAATGTGAAGTTCTCTCTGTAACAAGTGAAATTCGTGAAAATACGAGACGCGTGGGGGTAAATGTAGACTGTAACCAAAGAGGGTTTTTGATACATTTTCCGCCGCTATAGGGCGGTGAGATGGCAGCACTGTGCGTAAGGTCCAATAAATACGCCTATTTAATTTTCAATATACATAGTGTTTTTATTGATTTTCGTTAAATTAAAGGGAAGCTTATTTAGGTCAAAAATAATGTAACTCCAATTAACGTACCTGCTTGGTACGTTAATTGGAGTTACATCCTGTTGATTTATCGGAATTTAAAAAAACACGGTGTATATTTAGGGTATACTTCCAAATATAATAGAATTTCGATATTTTATGTTCAGTATCTATGAATCTTACAGCTGTTTGGACCTCACGCTGAGCGCCGCCTGGTGGTGGAAGAAAATACCAAAAACCATCATTATTTGGTATTTTGACAGTAATTATTCAAAGTTAAATTTCTGTTTGACTGTCCTAGCCTTATAGGTAAGGTAAGGTGGGGTAAGATGAAACGGTTTTTGAATGGGGTAAGACAAAATGCTACCAGCAGACTCTGTGCAAGAAGGACGACTTTTTGTCTTTCCCCATTCTGAAAACCGTTTCATCTTACCTACCCCACTTTACCTTATACTATTCGTGAGTAGAATTAAAAAAAACCAATCAACTTTCCATAGCATTTGTCGTCTTTGACACATCGTGGAATACGTTCGCAGATAAATATATTTTTACTTTAATACTAATAAATATCAATAAACATATTGTGAAAACACAAATCAAATTATTTATTAACTAAATATTTTGATTTGTACTTTTAATTTTTCTCCAGTAGTCACACTACTTAATACTATATAAATTATAAATATTAGATGTCATATACCAAAGAAAAACGACCGTGGTATAGTGATGTTTCTTACTCTATTAAGTTCAACGAAAATAATGTCCAATGTTCGTTTTTTAAACAGTAATCGGCTCAAACTAGCCAAAAATAATGATTAACTAAACTTTGATTTTAATTAGCATAAGAAATAAGATGTCATTTACTTAAATTCATTGATAAACTAGTTTATATTAAGTATCAAAGTAAAAATTATATCCAAATCCGAACTCCAAATTGCACGTAGAACCGATGGCCGTTGAGGTAGAAGTGAAAGTGGTAGTGGTAGAGTGGCTAGGTCCACAAGATGGACTGATGATCTGGTGAAGGCCAAAGGAGTCCGCTGGATGTGGATGGCGCAGGACCGGTCATTGTGGTAATCTTTGTGGGTGGCCTATATCCAGCAGTCTTTACGTCGATAATATGATGATGATGATATCGGGACAGTTCCAATTGGAAGTAGTTATGCAAAATAGAACCAATCTACACGAATTTGTCATTTCAAAGATTGACTCGTTTATTTTGATTTAAGGTGTTAATTAGAATAAAAAAATGTATCTTGGTTGGTTCCCTTTTGCGTAACTACGTCCAAATTAGTTCAGATTCTGATGATGATTGAGATTGTAATGTAATTCGAAATATCTTTGAAAAGGTTTTTAACACAAATAACAACAATATGCTTATCTGAATGATAGATATAATGTGGTGAATAATTATCATTATACAATATACAACGTTATTAGAAAAAATTATGTTAAATATGGGATATTTTTTTTACTAATAGATCGAAAGAGCTGACCGTTCCGAGTAGAAATCATATAAAAATAATCATGTTACAAAAATAGTCTCGGGATAACTGAAAATGGCCCAGTTATTAATTTTGTATATTATAGGAGATAGACAAGCTTATACAAGTAGGGCTACTGGAATCCGTGTTACCCGCTTACACATGTACACGTATCCTTAAGGCCGTGGTCTCCTATTTCACGCCGTACGCGGCGTCTCGTCATGCCGAACGCGGCGTCTGAATGCTCAGTATAGAGATGTACTGTTGTGGTCTCTTTCACACGCGGACATCGGCGTCGTGTCGTCGCACGCGGCGTCTAAATGTTCTGCGCCGCGTCTAGTCATTTCGGATCATTGCAGCGTGAACGTCGTCTCTCGCGTCAAACAAAATGTCGAAGTTTAATAAAGAAAAAGGCGAGTTATTCATAGAATTTAGTAAATCTTTCAATGCACTGTATGACAAAAGTGAAAAAAATCATAAAAACAATATTAATATGCATAAATGTTGGGAAAAAGATAGTGATGCAGTCGGATCTACTGTTAAGTTACGCCCTTCTTTGAGGTGAACGTATTGACCGCTGACGCTGTGCGTTGCATTCAGACGTCGATAGGAGCGGAATTGAACGTTGACGCTAACGTCAGACGCCGCGTACAGCATAAAATAGGAGACCACGGCCTAACACCGGCGGTACTAAGAACTCGAACGCCAAGAAACGTTTCCAATCTTAAGTCTGCGGATCCTTTGCAATTGAATATTCGAAAACCCTATGTTTTTTTTAGTAGAAAGTCAGAAACAAAACAATACCTACCGAAAAATTCGAAGTTTTTACGCAGCTAGAAATTTTCTTTGTTGCTTATTAAAGGCGGTTGAATACTTTGTTCAAATATAAAATCGAACCTATATTTTAGATTGCCACTACACATTGAGGGCGGATCGGACCCGCGAGTAATTAAGACACGGGTACCCGTGTACCCGTGACTTAATTACACGTTCCAAACGGGTAAGAAACCCGTTTCCCAGTAACAAAGAAACGGGTAAACGGAAAGGGGTACACGAAACCCGAGCACAACCGAGAGCCTTACTTACAAGATTGCTTTATGGCGAAGTTGGGCGTGATAAATTTCTTTTGGATTTAATTACACGGATATAACAAGTAAATGTATGCATTAACTAATTACATTCGAATGTTCCGAACACTACAGGGTTTATAAAATTGTACCCAAAATATCATATAAAATTTCATAAGTGCAATTTTTTATTTTATTTTTATTTTTATTTAAAACATTACATTGTAAAATAATATTTCATTACATAGTAATCATAGTATATTTTAGAACTTTTATCAATGAAACTAAATATTGCTCCATTTCTATGTATATGTTTTAAAATGTATTCTCCCTACGTTTCTCTTTATCTAAGGTTGACTGGTAGAAAAAAACTGCTCTCCTATAAGCCTTAGGGCGCGACTCCACTGATGCGGAGCGGAGCGGAGCTGTGGGAGACCGCATCACAGTGTTTAGAATTCGAATTTGAAGAATGTAATTGGTCAATTTTGCACAGCACCGCTCCGCTCCGCGTCAATGGAGCCGCACCCTTAGTGTACTCTTTACCGTGAGTAATTGATCGTTTGTGTAATAATTATTAAATAATAAAATAAATGAATACTTTGGTTTTATTCAAATACATTACCGTGAGCATGGAATTGTCAAAGATTTATTTTTTCAAAGACGCCTAGGACTTAGAGATTGCAATTACCGATCAATTCGGCCCTGTCCACTGAGGCCGGGTGGCCGAGTGGTTCTAGGCATCAGTCAGAAAAGCGAAGGTAGTCGTTTCGAATCGCTCGGACGATGATATTATTAAAAGTCGATTAGAATGGGATTCAAAAGTAGTGTTGACACAACAGTGTAAAGTTAATCTAGGATTCATAGTTATTTTCATATATCCATAGTTTGGTATTGGTAGTTTATATTTCATATATTCAAGTGGAGAGTTTTACAGACAAGAGATGTATTAATCACTCAGTCACTCACTACAATGAATCGTGTGGTGACGGCAGTAAGAATACATTTGTCACCACCCCAACTCCTCCTGCGGATGTCGTAAGAGTCGACTAAGGGATTGAAGTGTCACTGACCATTATTTGATAAAAGATTGATGATTACTGCGATCGCCAATCCGCTTGCCCAGCGTGGCGATTATGGGCATTTACCTCCTAATACGCATAGTTAATAGGAGACGCCTACGTTCAGCAGTGGACTATCATAGGCTGATGATGTAATTGGTCAATTTTGCACAGATCCGCTCCGCTCCGCGTCAGTGGAGCCGCACCCTTAGTCTACTCTTTACCGTAAGTTGATCTTTAGTGTAATAATGATTAAATAATAAAATAAATGAATACTTTGGTTTTATTAAAATACTTTATCGTGAGCATAGAATTGTCAAAGATTTATTTTTTCAAAGACGCCTAGGACTTAGAGATTGCAATTACCTATCAATTCGGCTCTGTCCGCTGAGGCCGGGTGGCCGAGTGGTTCTAGGCATCAGCCAGAACGGCGAAGGTAGTGGTTTCGAATCGCTCGGACGTTGGTAACAGCCTGGTTTTTTGGTATATGAAATATGAAGGGTCCACGGAAATGACGTGTCTAGTCAATTCAAATTTTAGAAGGAAAATCAACCTTACTTATAATAGATTATGGTGCAAATTTGCTCTGACTTTTAGAAGGTCTAAATATGTTCTTTCCGTGGACCCTTCATATAATGTTTAGAATAATACTATGATACAATGTAATATTATTTTATATCATCTAATATCATTCAAACATTCATCTAAATCATCTGAATCATTAATGACAGCTTCATCCCACGGACCATAGATGTTATCCTTATATTTCTGCCATTTGACAAACATGACAGGACAATAAACTGTCAAAATACACACTAAAATAACATAATAATAAAACAGCGTACTTGACACAGCATATAAACTAAAACCTGTCAAAAACACAGTAAAAACACAAGAAGGTAAAAACAATTTAGACCCAAGCAGTACTTTAAATAATTGCGGACTGACTACGAAAAAAATGACAGATACTGTCAATAAGACAAACGCGTCAAATGGAGTTGACAGTCTTGATACTAGACACACAGACCCAAAAATAGCGGCGTTTATTGACAACGATTTTGATACTAACGCCACTGGCACGTTGTAGTCAAAGAAAATTAAATGTGTCAACATCATTATGACAGCCCACGCATATATAGTGTCAGTACTGACAGTATCTGTCAATGTATGTAATATAGGTGACACTAAATAACCAATGACAACGTAAACTAAAACAGTTTTCAAATTACTTAATACCTCACTGCCTTCCAGTATTAAATATAAAATATAACAAAGTATAGTTACAAATATGGACACATATATAACTGTATAGGTATGCAACCAATCATTATACATATAAGTATATAAAACAGCGTATAAGACACATAAAGATAGTCTTAAGACAACTCGAAATGAGCCTATAATAGCTTGTTTTAAAGTAACTTTTTCTACAAATAAGTTCTTCTTTAAATCTTCTAGAAATTTCTTATCTGTATAGTTGTCTGGATATTCTCGATTTTCGTATAAATTCTTGACCCATGGTTTCTTTTCGAACGGTTTTCTTGATACTTTGGTACGTCTGGTTCTGGAAAGACGATTTTTTGCTTCATTCTCTTGATCTTGATATTTGCACATACACAATAAAATATCGTATTTTAAACGACTAAATGTTGGTTTAGTTATTTTATGATTAATATCATTTATAATTATAACGGAGTATTTTACCATGTTTTGGATTATTGAGCACCGACAATTGCTCGAAAACAGCAATTACGAAGATTATAATCACTACATAGTTTAAAATAAAGTCACTTTTTCTGTCCCTATGTCCCTTTGTACGCTTAAATCTTTAAAACTACGCAACGGATTTTGATGAGATTTTTTTTAATAGGTAGAGTAATTCAAGAGGAAGGTTTTTATGTAGGTATAGTACCCGTGCGCAGCCGGGGCGGGTCGCTAGTAAAAAATAATCACCAAATAAAAAAATAATAACTGACTTCAACCGATTTCTACAAAATAACATCATCAGACACCTTGGTGTCAAAGGGACCATCTCATTCGATAAAAATAAAAAAAATCGTATCCACGATTCTCGAGATATCAAGTAGGTAATATATGTACCTACTTACAAAAAAAAACGAAATGAGAACTTCCTCGATCGGTTAAAATAGTACATTACGACACAAGTGCGAAAAACAGGAAATCTGAAAGGAGTGGCGATGTTTTAAAACACGACCGAAGGGAGTGTTTTAAATCGACACGAGTTACGAATTTCCTTTTTGCACGTGTCTCGTACGACGTTTTTTAGTACAGATGGCCCTCCGAAGTTTGGACCAGACGTAAAATGACACACTTCTCGCACTAGAGCCTAAAAAACGCACCATCTGTACTAAAAATAGTTTTACAATATTAAGAAAGAAAGAAAGAAAAAACATTTATTGCACAGCTACAATTACACACAGAACAATAAGATAATTACCTGGCGGCTCCCTTTTTCGGTAATTTCTCCTTCATTTTCTTATATTTCTCCTGTTCTTCCACATACTGCTTGTACATCTCGTTGTCTTCTTCTATCTTCTTTGTGTCCTCTTTCTGTTCTTCTTTCTCCTGCTTGTCTTCTTTGGGAGCGTTCATTTCTTTTTTTAATTGCTTTATTTCGTTTCTTATTCTGTCTCTGAAATTGAAAACAGCGTTAGTATAAAATAGTATACAAATCGTCATTCTCAAAAAAAATATTCCTAAAACGTCCAAATTGTTTGTATGAACCATTCTTTGATAAAAGATTGATAATGGGCAGCAGCGTCATAATTGCGGACACATGGCGATTATGGGCATTTACCTCCTAATGCATCTATACGCATAGTTAATAGGAGTGGCCTACGTCCAGCAGTGGACTATCATAGGATGATGATGTAATATGTAAATTTTGTTATTATAATATCTAATACCTACCTCTCTTTCCTTCTCTCTTTGTCTCTTTCCATCCCAATATAATATTCTTCTTCTTCGCTCTCACTCTTCCTTCTCTTTCCCTCTGGGCTGGTGTCTCGCTCTGGGCTTTTCCTCTTAAGCTTGTCCCTTATACTGGACACGGTGGCCGCTGTTTCCTCTTTCCTCTCGTCTTCTTGCTGTGTTGGTTCTGTTTCTTTCTGGTTCTGTTCTTCTAGTTCCAGTTCTGTAACAATATGATTAAATGTACAGTCAAGTACTAAGATATGTATAGGTACGTCTGGAAGTTACAAAATTATGTATCCGTTCATGTTAGGAGCTATGTTTGGTTATTTTAATACATGCCCAATCGAGTATTGCGTGAGTTTTGCTGGTCCGTGCAGGGTCCGCCCGGATAGCTCCCACCGTCTGACCCTTTAACCTGCCGCTAAATAGTTAGTACTGTGTTCCGGTTTGGGGGTAAGATAGCCGGTGTAATTACTGGCATAGAGGCAATCTATCTAAGTCCTCAGGGTATATAGTGCTTATTTATACTCCTTATTTGTCCCTATGTCCTATAACGTACAGATAAAAATAAGTCACTTACCTGCGGCGGTCATTTTATATGTATAGTGCTTATTTATACCTCGATCGCCGAAGATATACATAATAATAATAAAGAAGCCATTTTACATGTTTTGAACAAACCTGCGTGGAAATAGGATCAATCGGGCTGTCTTTGTGGGACTAAAGAAACCTTATCCTCATCATCCGGAACTAATATTAGCAAAATGCATTATAGACGTGATTGTGTTTACCTTACTTACTCTACTACTTGAAACACGTGTTTCAGGACTTTCAGGTGTAAACTTGAACCTAATCAGAAAGGCCACTAGCTAAAGCAGGTCTTCTAAACCCATTTTATAAATTTTGTGTGGTCTCTAAAGAAAGGTAATTAAATATGCTGTAACTTTGTACCTATGTCCTATAACGTACATATAAAAATGAGTCACTTACCGGCGGCGGTCATTTTGCTCAACTTAGGGTCTTCTAAAAGGTCGTGCGTGGACTTCGGCTTGCCTCGGTACTCCATGGCTTCGTCTTCGTCCTCTTCCGCCTCTTCGCCGAAGGAGAGTAGGCCGAAATTTCTGGAAATTGCGTTGTAGTCGCTATAAGATATATATATTTTCACACCATCTATTCGAATACGGGTCTTTTCTTCCCTGCTAGGAGGGATCAAAGTGGCACTTTTTTGTTCAAGGACTTTCTATTGCCAGCCTAAAAAATTACAATGAAATATGAAAATAAACAGTACGTTCATAATTAATAAAAATTTCTTCAGAATCGATTATTTGCAAAAACATTAAATATTTCTGGAAATTGCGTTGTAGTCGCTGTAATATCATCTATCCTAAGTCTTTGTAATGATTTGCTTATTGATGTAGGCAAATAATCATGTAACGATTTTGGCAGCTGCATGCGAGGGGCTTTGTGTATTTCTTTTCGGTGCCAAATTTGTAGGTATCCACCGACTGTATGGTGTAGGTACTGTGGGCAGGTAATTTAAGTAGGTACCGTAAAACCATACAACTATAGTCCAGTACTATAACTATGGTCCACAAGTTCAACTAGTAATTAAGCATCAATTCTTCTTTTACTTTAGTTTTTTAATCATTAATGAGGAGACTTTGTGTAACAACTGAGTCAATAATATAATAATTACACTAAATCGAAGATATTTGACTTAGTTTTGGACCATAGTTGGGAGCTTGTGGACTATAGTTGGGTAGTTTTACGGTAGCTAATTGTTTTTTTTATGTTATAGTTTGCTTTTATATGTGAGAACATGTAATTGGCTCTGTATTGCTAACTTGTATGTAGATATGTGTTAAGCTGTTGGTTTTCCATGTATGTAAAATAAAATAAAATATAAATCGGAACGGCCCAGCCACGGCGCAAATATTTCGTCACCATTCGTCAGAAGTATCTTAAAAAAATTTAAACATACCTAATCTAGTAACTGGAGTTCGAGGCCAAAGAATCTACGAAAATATTGCCACAACAATGAAATGTTCTTACAATAGTAAATCCTTATTTTCTAAAAACAGACGTTGAGATATGTTATTTATTGGTAATTTTAATTCTTTAATTTATAGAAACAATATTATTTACTTATTTTCACATAAATATAAGATATTTTAATAAAAACTTAATTATCCGTAATTATTAGTAACAAAGTTGGTATTGCGCTGGTATCACCTCAGGTGTTAATAACATTTGGTACAGCAATTTAACTACACATAAATTAAAAGGTAGGTATGGTTAAATTACTAAGCAGTATAAGTACTATACTATACTATTACTAAGCAGTTTTAACCCGTAATAAGGCAGGGGTGCCTTATTACGGGTTAAAATTATGGGAAAGAAATTTGGAAATGTAAAATGAAAGCATTTTTTGTATTTTATTTTTTATTTGTCTTCTTCATCACTTATCCTCCTGAGTCCTGGGAAAAAATCGAGTTCATCACTTGAAGTACACTCCCATAAAGGCCTCTCGGCTTTTATGGGAGTGTACTTCAAGTGATGAAGAAGACAAACAAAAAATAAAATACAAAAAATGCTTTCATTTTACATTTCCAAATTTCTTTCCCATAATTTTAACCCGTAATAATAATAAGGCACCCCTGCCTTATTACGGGTTAAAACTGCTTTGTAATAGTATAGTATATTACTTATACTGCTTAGTAATTTAACCATACCTACTGTCTTAACAAATATGGCACGCTGTCGTATGTGTTCACTGGTAATTCAACTTCTTTTTAAAATAGGCTTTGAAACGTTGGCTCTTATCATTGTAAGTTCTTTACAAGAAAATTTTGTCATATCAATGTTAGTTAAATGAAAAGAAAAGTTTTTAGGTATTTACGTGTTTTTAAGAAAATCCTAGTTGTGACAGCCATATTAAACAAAAGGCGTACAAAAATTCAGGTATATAATGTTTTTATTAGGAAGGATTTTAAATAAATAAATTAAATAACAAAAAGGTTGTGGAAACCTGAAAACTTTATTTGACAATGACATAAGAGACTTTGACGGATTTGACAATAACGCATCTGTCGTAGTTTCGTTGGCCTCGAACTCCAATTACTAGATTAAATACTTGCATTATTCCATTTTATTATTTGTCAGCCTCCGTAGCCTAGTTGGTAGTGACCCTGCCTACGAAGTTGTAAGTTCCGGGTTCGAATCCCGGCGAGGGCATTATTTGTATAGTTATTTATCACAAATCTTTGTTCCTTGGTCATGGCTGTCTATGTATTTAAGTATCTATCTATATGTACCTATCTATTATATATATCGTCGTTAGCCGTATGGTGACGGCAGTAAGAATACATGTCACCACCCCAACTCCTCCTGCGGGTGTCGTAAGAGTCGACTAAGGGATTGAAGTGTCACTGACCATTATTTGATAAAAGATTGATGATGGGCAGCAGCGTCATCACAGTGGATACATTACTGCGATCGCCAATCCGCTTGCCCAGCGTGGCGATTATGGGCATTTACCTCCTAATGCGTTTATACGCATAGTTAATAGGAGAGGCCTACGTCCAGCAGTGGACTAACATAGGCTGATGATGAAACGTAATTCAGTATCAATACGAAGTCTAGCGTAATCAGTATTGTTGATACTCGTCCTTCCGTTCCGGTAACAATCGCAAGACGACAATGACGAATCCGAGCGGTAAAAGTGCTCCTCGTAGAATCACACATTTTCTGAGCATAAATACATTATGAAAACCTATTCTAATAGGTACTGTAAAGGTATTAACACGTTCGCCTCCAGTACTGTTTCACTAAGTGCTTATACTATGCGGATCGAAATTATCTGATAGAAATCCTATGCCAGTGACGCGCATGTGTGACCGAAAAGATTGTTCTCCTATGCCGGCGTCACAGCACTGTGTCAAAAACGTTCGTATTTCTATGCCACTGGCATAGGAGTGAGGACTTGATTAATGCTAGTGGCATAAGAATAAGATTACTTTGATCACGTATGTGTGTCACTGGCATAGGAGTACAGTTTTTTCGGTCGCATATGTGTGTCACCGGCGTCGAACGTGTTAAACCTTTACAGTCTATTTCACATGACGAAGGGGGCGGGTATGATATAGAATTCAACTTTAGAATGCTTGCCGTCTCTGTCATGTAGAAGAATCTAGATAGGGGGGCAGTGGAAAGTGTAGGCTTCATGTGAAGATCTATGATTGTATTGAGATAATGTAATGAAGAAAAGATTAAAGGAACATACCCATACTACGTGACCCTTTTTTAAGCGTTTTTTGACCCCCCTCCTCCCCCTGGTGACCAAGCGTAGTCTATGAAAACGCGTACTGCGAGAGTGTAGGTGTAGGTTAAATAGTAAATTTTAATTGTAGAATGAAAATAAAGTAAAATAAAGAGGTTTTAATAATTGTAGTGATGGGAAACGGTGGCGTGTAAGTCTAATTTAAATTACAATACAAATTAATCTCGGAATATACTAGTCACGTGACAAGATACCAGACCCCCCCCCGGTGACCGAGAGTGGTACTTTGACGGACCCCTCCGCCCCCTAAACAGGTCACGTAGTATGGGTATGTTCCCTAATATAAAAGTAATATCGAGGAAGCCCTATTGTTTGATTGTATGCTAAAGTCCTCCCACAGTACTTACTTAACAGCAGGCGCTCGTTCCTTCTTCTTCTTCACTACCTCCACCGGCTTCGAAGCCGTGACCCTCGGGACTATGTCCTCAAATGGGTTGATGAGAACTGAGGCCGCTGTCACCTTGTGGGGGTGTTCCGGCCGATCGTCGGGGCCTATGAGGCCTTCGGTCAGTTTTAGAACGTTGTATATCGTCTCACCTGGAAGAGATTACTCTGGTAAATATGTAAGCAATTTAGTAAATCTTTAAAGCTTATCATCAGCTAAATGACGTCCACTGCTGGACATAGGGACATCCATTATCGTGAAGAAAAACACTTTAATTTTTGTCAGGTTTGTGATGACAATTAAGCACTAAATTTCAATGAAAACTTAGTTTTGGTGATAATTTAATACACTATAAGTGATATTATAATATAAAAACGTCGATAATGCTTAAATTCCACAGGGGTTTTTAATGTCACACTAATTGGGTGCCCTTAAAAGTGAAAAAGTCCAACTATAAGGGTTCTGTTTTGGCCATTTTGGCTACGAAAGCCTAAAAAGTGACAAAACTGGTTCACTTTTGCTATACTCCGAATATACTTGGGTATAAACCTGTCATAACAAAAGCGAAACCATTCTATTCATCTTGTACCAAATTGCTCTGCTCAAATACATATAGCTTGCATTCATACAACATATTATTGTTATTATTGATACATACAACAACATACAACTCTTGAGCCATTTAGTTTTCGATCAACAGCAAATAAGGGATACATATTGTAAGGGTCTGCCTGAAAATCAGCGTTGTACGAGTAGTAAACACTCTGCAACATCATGCTGAGGCAAGCTCCTATTTAGCATCCATGGAATTATAATAATATTATATGTTAATATTTAGGTTAATTTTTAAATAGTTTTCTTGTGCTTTTGTCCTACTCTGTATCGTGGTTTTTTTGTGATGCTAAATAAAAACTTTCTATGTCTATGTCTATGTCAAACTCTCACAGGTGACCTGGAGCCTTGTCCTTGGACCTGGAGCCACCAGGCTTGATCAGTAGACTGGAACGGAACCTGTCATTATTAGAGCTCTCACCGGTGACTTTTCCGAAGATGGTGTGTTTGTTCTGCAGCTCCGGAGTGGGTCCAACGGTGAAGAACTGGGAGCTTTGTCCTTTCCAGCGTTGGGCTATGCCACCAGGCTTGATCAGTAGTGTAGAACTGAACCTGTCATTATTAGAGCTCTCACCGGTGACCTTTCCGAAGATGGTGTCTTTATCCTGCAGCTCCAGAGTGGGTCCAAGGGTGAAGAACTGGGAGCCTTGTCCATCCCAGCATTGGGCATTGCCACCAGGCTTGATCAGTAGTGTAGAACTGAAGCTGTCATTAATAGAGCTCTCACCGGTGACTTTTCCAAAGATGGTGTGTTTGTTCTGGAGCTCCGGAGTGGGTCCAAGGTTGAAGAACTGGGAGCCTTGTCCATCCCAGCGTTGGGCATTGCCACCAGGCTTGATCAGTAGTGTGGAACTGAACCTGTCATTATTAGAGCTCTCACCGGTGACTTTTCCGAAGATGGTGTGTTTGTTCTGCAGCTCCGGGGTGGGTCCGAGGGTGATGAAGAACTGGGAGCCGTTATCGTCCTTGCCAGCGTTGGCCATCGCCACGAGGCCTCGGCGGTTGAACCGGAGACGAGTGTGGAATTCATCCTAGAATTATTACAGATTGTTTTTAAGGCCCTGGTTTTTCTGGCCGGGGACCGACGCATGTCCGCCGACGACGTTCGAATGTTTTGTTCGCGAATGTTGGAGGATGGTCTCTCTAAAACGTCGTCGGCAGCGGGTAAAACGCGACGTTCCAGAGCAACCAACCTCAAACATTCGCGAACAAAACAATCGAATGTCGTCGGCGGCGGACACGAGTCGGTCACCGGCCAGAAAAACCAGGCCCTAACAGTTTTATTAAAAACCGGCCAAGTGCGAGTCTGACTCGCGCGCGAAGGTTCCGTACCATTATCAATTTATTATTAAAAAAATACAGTTAAATCAACCTACCTCAAAAACTACAGGAGATAATTTAATCAAACCAAAAATCGTTGATAGAGTTTATTAATGTGCATAACATATTTTTTTTTAGAATTTTATATCCCGTAGTTGACAAAATAGACGGGGGGGACACATTTTTCAGACTTTGAGAGCTGATATCTCGAAAACGATTTGCTTAAATAAAAATGAGATTTATAACCCTTCATATCATTTTCCTTTTTATTAATACCCCACACGCTTATATACAACTAAAAATTTTATTCGATCCCTCAGTTACATGTAAGGAGGGCCCCCACCCCAATGGTTTTTTTTACAATTTAGTATCATAATCCTGTAGCGGTTTATACAACACAATGTGTTGACTTGACATGAAAGGCATAAGGTCGGATTTAGCAATTTCTCTGACTTGTAAGTGTAACTTTATCCTTTTGTGACAAGGTCGAATTTAGATATATCTCATATCCAAAGAACCGACCTTATGCCTCTCAGGTCGAAAATTTTGGTAAGGATATGTCATATCCTTACCAAATTTCGTTACTGTAACATTTATAGTTTCCGAGTAAATCGGCTGTGACAGACGGACAGACGGACATGACGAATCTATAAGGGTTCCGTTTTTGCGATTTTGGCTACGGAACCCTAAAAATGATTACTTATTTATTTGAATCCTGCAATCTGTCTATGTCTAACATTTAGCTGGAGGTTAAGTATGTATAAAGAGGCGTACATGGTGCGATATCCTATGATATAAAATAAAATTATTTGAAAAGAAAATAAATTAAATAAATATGCCCATCAATTATGTAAGATTCTAAATCTATTAATCTATTTTAAGAGATCTTGAGGTGCTCTTTTCAGCCTTGTAAAAGTTGTGTTATATAAACGTTCGTTCATCAGGTTTCTTGCAAACATGTTTGGGTGAGACTCCATTCCATGACGCTGCTGCCCATCATCAATCTTATATCAAAGAATAGTTAGCAACACTTCAATCCCTTAGACTCTTATGACACCCCTTACTCCTAGTCTACTACTAGTACTATAAATAGTCCTAGGATTCACAGGCAAACTATAGGTCTCTGTTTCTTCAAACAAATCAATATTTAATGATTAGAAAACAGCCATTTGTTCATAACTAAGCAAATTGATATTAGTGTTACTTTTTTACAATTCAAATTATCCTACAATGTTACTTAGTCTTAGTTAGACTACTACAATATTTTCTTTAATTTAAACTAATTAATGCCAAAAAGATTAACAGAAAGGTGGTTAATTTATTTACCTTGAAAGGTGCTCCGTAAATGGATTCCCCGCCAGTACCATCTCCGTTGGGGTCTCCGCCCTGTGCTATGAATCCGGGTACTACTCTGTGGAATATTGTTCCTGCAGACAGAAAACACATCAACTTACACACAAAACGAAAGTAAAGGTTTACAGAAAACTTTAGTCTTTTAACAAACAGGTCATAAGTATGGGCCTCTTTATTTTCCGGGCTCAGGATGTTATAGAATAGAACTTTATTCAGAACGCTTAATTTAAACTTCACTAAATTACAAAAACAGTGGTACACATTTATAAAGCGTAACTGAAAAGGTCCACACTCAGCTTCATGCCGAGAGACCCTTGAGGACCCTGGCACTGGTCTTCCGGGGTCCTCAAGGGTCCCCCTTCCGAGAGAGTGCAACTACAAGCTACACATAATAAATATTTAAACATAATAAATGTTATATATTTTAACACTGACTACTCTCAGTGAGTTTGATGATTTTGCTAACCAAACTAGAAGCCAAATTGAGGTGGCCATAGGACTAGGTTAATTAATATTTATAATAATTTGCCTACTTTTTTAACTCTGCCGTGTGGTGACGGCAGTAAGAATACATTTGTCACCACCCCAACTCCTCCTGCGGGTGTCGTAAGAGTCGACTAATGGATTAAAGTGTCACTAACCATTCTACAAGATTGATGATGGGCAGCAGCATCATCATAGTGGACACATTACTGCGATCGCCAATCCACTTGGCCAGCGTGGCGATTATGGGCATTTACCTCCTAATGAGTCTATACTCATAGTTAATAGGAGAGGCCTACGTCCAGCAGTGGACTAACATAGGCTGATGATGATGATGTTTAACTCTAATCGGCTCAAATTTATGTGATATTCTTTCAATCCATAGTCCTAACAGTATGGCTATAACACCATTATATACATACCATTATAATATCCTTCCATACATAGTTGTATAAAATTGCGACATGCTTTTGGTGCCTCTTTTGTCCATAATTCTATATCTATTTCACCCGCTGATGTCTTCAATAACACCTGAAAAAAAAGGTCTTATTTTCATAGGACTTGACACAAATAATTTTGTTCTTATAATAGAGTGTTTAAGAAAAACAAAAGTAATTAACTTTAGTAACCAGATACTTATACTTCTTACCTAAATTGAATATTAAGATATCAATAAAACACTACATCCATGTTTTGTGTCAACCGCGGTCTTTACAGTTACACTGCTTCAATCCATACTAATATTACTATTATTTTATAAGGTTACTTGTTTTTGTGTATAGAAGTAAATTTGCCTCCTTATGGATAGCCAAAGGCAGGAAAATTTACTTCCACAAACGTGGGCTTTTGGACATGATTATTATTTATTTTAACTCTGTCTGTTACGTCTTCACGGTAAAACCACGGGACGGATTTTATTAAATATAGGTACCTAGTTTCACACCCAAGAAAGGATATAGGATAGATTTTATTGCGTAAATCGTCTGACGAAATCGCAGGCACCAGCTAGTCTAATATAAACGCTAAATTCTGTAAGAAAACAGTGGAAATCATTAAATAACACACATATTTACCTTTCCTAGGGCAGGAGGTTCTTGGATGTATATATTACTCATGTTAACCTCGTTTTAAACTATGACAAACTTTAGAGTGTTTGTCTTTGATCAATAATCGAATATCATAATAACGAATTAGATATAAAAATACTTAAATACAGCGAATAAACGTGAAATCAACATAGCGTTTACAATGTATTTTGACAATAATGGCAATGGCAACGTCATTTTGACAGATTAAGACGTTTTTTTTCGTCCTTGTAGTCAGGCGAAAACAAAAAGCCATACTGCTTCGCTGTACTAGTTAAGCCTGTATTAGACGGTCGGCAACAAGTCTTTTAGTACGGTCAAATCGTATATTAAACTCGCAAAACATGTAGTAAAGCTGCATTTTTGGTATGTTATTTAGACACCATAGGGCAGTATAAAACCACATTTTGCAAGCAAAAAAAAGTTGTGCTAGCTGCGTTATACGTGAAAAACTGTGAAATTTACTGTCTATTTTTAGTTTCTGATTTTTATAAAAAAAGCCTTACGTTTTTTGACAATATGTATCAGGTAACGTTTAACAATGAATGAATTTGTAACAAGATGAGATAACATGCATTACCGTAGGTCTTATAGTTTCAGAGATTCAAGACTTCAAATAGTACCCTGTTTTGTAAACTAGATAAAATGTTGAGTTTTGCTAACGTTTTTGGTTTAATATCGCCTTACCTAATTATGCTACGAAAAAACATGAAATAATTATCTTATAGCGCAATTAATATTCTTTCATTTAAGGGTAAAATCAGGTCAGTAAACTTTGTGATTGAAACTAAAAACGCGAAATTCAAAAAGCAGGAGGTCCGCTATCTAAATTTTTCATACAAATCGCAAGTCGTGTTGCAAAGCTGCAATTTTAGTATATTATATAGGCACTATAAGGACGTACAAAAATGCATATTACAAGAAAAACAAAAAAGGAATTTCTGCATAGGACGAAAAAAACTGAAAAAATATTGGACTTCTTTTACTTTTTGACGTTTAATTCAAAAACTATTATCTTTTTGATACTAATTGCTACAAAACTAAGAAAGAATATGAAATTTAAAAGGATTTGGTATAATATAAAGGCCTTATAGATATATACGAAAATGCATATTAAAAGAAAAACAAAAAAATAATTTGGGCATAGGACGTAAAAAACGGAAAAAAATTCGCACTTTTTTTAGTTTTTGACGTTTAACTAAAAATCTATTATCTTTTTGATACTGATTGCTATAAAACTAAGAAAGAACATTAAATTTGAAAGGATTTGAGCTACCTTGCATTACCCTAAATTATATAGATTTAGAGAAACGACGTTTCAAAATGTGCCCTTCATTAAGTTAAGAAAATAAATGCATGTTTTGAAGCCTCGCATACCCCCAACTATAAGACTTACAGTAATTGTTATCGGCTCAATTTGTTCCAAATTTAATGTAGTTATTATCTACAATTACTTTTTTTTTCTTAGCGCGAACGTTTTGCCAATATTTAGTGAATAGCTTTAACGTAACCTAAAATTTGTTCATGTTTTGATAAAAGGGCACTTTATGAAATGTCGTATCTCAAAATATATATAACTTACGGTGATGCAACGTAGCTCAAATCCTTTCAAATTTAATGTTCTTTCTTAGTTTTATAGCAATCAGTATCAAAAAGATAATAGATTTTTAGTTAAACGTCAAAAACTAAAAAAAGTGCGAATTTTTTTCCGTTTTTTACGTCCTATGCCCAAATTATTTTTTTGTTTTTCTTTTAATATGCATTTTCGTATATATCTATAAGGCCTTTATATTATACCAAAATTGCAGCTTTGCAACTTGACTTGCGATTTGTATGAAAAAACTTAGATAACGGGCCTCCTGCCTTTGGAATTTCGGGTTTATACTTTCAACTATAAAGTTCACTGACCTAATTTTACCCTTAAATTAAAGAATATTAAGTGCGCTATAAGGTCATTATTAGGCTTAGGACTTTTCATAGCATATCGTGGTTCTAAAATCCTTGGAGCCGCTATGTGTAAAGTTTTCGAAGACAAAGTCAAAGTATATTGTAATATAAAATATAATGATTTATACCTACTGTCACATCGTTACTGAGTTAATTTAAATCGAACGTAATTATTTTTAATAATCGAACTTGATTTCAAAAAAGTGCATACGAAATTTAGTTACCTTACAAAAAAAAACATAAATTTATTATAACTAACTTTTACCTGCAGATGTGTGATGTACGTGATAAAAAAAATCAAGCTTTCAATATAAATTTACTTGATGCCACTCAGCGTAATAGCTTAGAGTAAACGTAAAGTCAAACTTGCACTATTTTTGTTCCAAGACACCCAATTGAAAAACCTTCTTGCTTATGATCAGACTAGTATCTCATTTCAACTCTAAAGTAAGGAGAAGAAGGTGCATAGCTTCCTGGTTAAAGATGGAATCTTCAAAATTCTCGAAAAAAAAACACTTTTTTTAAAACGTTCGTAGCTCACGACTGATGCGGCTGAGCGGTTGCTGCATGCTAGCGAGAGGGGCGGGGTGAAATAGCGTCATGCATAATACAGCCAGTGAGTAAAAAAATACTACTATTTCAGTAGTTATTGCGGTCATCCGATCTTAGCCGGGGGTATCTTAAGTCGTATAAATCGACAAACGTCAGTTTTGTTTTTTGTTCGGAAGTTACATGTAATTTATAAGAAAGATTCGAAACTTTCGAGAAAAACAACATGATAATTTCGCCATTTTCATCGCTTCATCGATCATATTTCCGATCTAAGACTTTTTCTAGTTTGTCTTGAACCTAATTGTCTAGTTTTTTTATGGTTTCTGATATAACTAATTTCGTATGCACTTTTTGTGAAATCAAGTTCGGTGTTTAAAATTAATTACGTTCGATTAAAATTAACTCAGTAACAATGTGACAGTAGGTATAAATCATTATATTTAATATTACAATATACTTTGACTTTGACTTCGAAAATTTTACACATAGCGGCTCCAAGGATTTTAGAACCACGATATGCTATGAAAAGTCCTAAGCCTAGTCATTATTGCATGTTTTTCGTAGCATAATTAGGTGAGGCGATATTAAGTCGAAAACGTTAGCAAAACACAAAATTTTATCTAGTTTACAAAAAGGGGTACTTTTTAAAGTCTCGAATCTCTGAAACTATAAGACCTACGGTAATGCATGTTAGCTCAACTTGTTGGAAATGTATTAGTCTTTAAACGTTTATTTACATATGATATCAAAAAACGTAAGGTTTTTTAAATGAAAATCAGAAACTAAAAAATGGCCGTAAATTTCGCAGTTTTTCACGTACTACCCAGCTAGCACAACTTTTTTTTGCTTGCAAAATATGGTTTTATACTGTCCTATGGTGTCTAAACAACATACCAAAAATGCAGCGATACTACTTGATTTGCGAGTTTAGGGTAAAATTATGTACGATTTGACCGTACTATTTCTGTATCTGTCGAGGGTCTGCCATAATGTGGATTACATAAGGAAAAATGCTAGTAACTGGCCATCCACTAGTAACTGGCCACCTTATATAAAAAAGAACTCTATGTACTTAAAAGTAGAATTCATTTTAGAAGAGTGAGAGGGATTGACATTGACATGATACATTGTTTTAAAATGAATTCTAACCTTGAGCACAATACATAGAGTTCGTTTTTTATATAAGGTGTCCAGTTACTGGAGAGAAAAAAGTAATGACATTTTGGGACAGTGAGGGTTTTTGATACTTTTTCTGCCGCTATGGGGAGGTGAGATGGCAGCACTGAGCCGACCGTTTAACGTACTGTCAAAATAAATACGCGCATTTAATTTTCAACATATTTATAGGTTTATTTATTCTGAAAACCATTACTTTAGGTATATCGTTACCTAAAATAAATAAATAAAATAGTTCCAAGTCAATTCTCATGAAATTAACAAAGTTAAAGTAATTATTTTTAATACCAGTGACTTTGCGCGCCTGTTTTTTAGCTCCGTCTTCAGTTCGATGACCGTGTAATAGTCGTAATCCATTACAAAAACAATTCTCTTCCAAATAAAATAGAATTTCAACATTTTAGGCCCAGGTGCCTATGAATAGTATGCATCTGACAGTTGTCGAGACCAGGTGCGTACAAAGCGCCGCCTGGTGGCAGAAAATTTATCGAAAACCCTCATTGTTTAGTTTTATTAGGATCGAATGAGCTTTTGATTCTGAGTAGAAAACACTAGAAAAAAAACGACCAAAAGCATGTCGGGCCATACTCAGTGTAGGGTTCTGTAGTTATTCAAAAACGGGTGAGCCGATTATGTTCGAAATAGTTTTATTTTAAAGTATTCTATAAGTAATTAAGTAAGTATTCTATGATTTTTTCATATTTCTTGGACCTACTTTTTGTTAGGGGGGGGGGAACACATTTTTTTCGTCTGCAGCGATCATTTCCGAAAATATTAACTTTAGAAAAAAACTTTCTTTCAAGACCCTTATTATTTTTAAGAGACCTATTTAACCCTTTACCTACGGGGCCCTGTATCACTCCGTAACCTCTCAATACGGGCATGTTTTTTCGAGAGCCGGTGTAAGGCATAACTTCACTTACCTGGAACTTTTATAGTATTGCAGCTACACATTTGAAATTTCGCACACATATTACATATGTTGTCCTTAATCAATAAATAATCACATATAGTAATAATATTCCCTTTTTTATATAATATCAAGTAATATATCAGTCACTAAGAATTTGAAGATTTAAAAGTTACCACTCGCGAATATCACAAGTTTAAATGTAAGAACATTAGTTTATGGTATATTTAACACAAACAAATACTCAAAAGACTATAATTATTAAAAAAAGCATAAATATCAATCAATAAAAACCTTGCAAACAAACAATTTCTCACATATGAAAAATAGTGATGTGCGTCTATCGACACAGTTGTCGATATGTCGCATCGATTAGGGAAAAAATCGAACAATAATTTGAATCTAATAAGGTTTTATGTGTATAATTATTTAATTTTTAAACTTATTAGATTGTACTTCGTTTTTTTTAGCATTAGAAAGACCTTCGCAGAACGAGATATAAGGTTCTTTTACAGGCAAATTCTGCGGATCGAACAGTAAATACGAGTTATTAAATATCACGAATTTATTATCATGCTATATTAATACACATTAACTCAGTGTTGTGAACAGATAAGAAACATAATGTTAGTTAATTTATATTCTAAGATGAAAAGATAATAATTTTAATAAATTGCGTTTGCAATTTTTCATGGAAAGGTTGTACATTAAAAAACCTAAAGAGGCAGAGTTCTCACACAATTTTAAAATGTCACTGTCTGTCATTCGACTTCATATTGTTGTCGGTTGAGTCGGTTGTGTTTTATATTGCTGTTAGCTTACGTAAAGATTGTTGTTATCGTTTTTGTTCAATTTCGTTATTAATTGTTGATCTATTTAGATATTTTGTTTGTTGGTGCACATTTAAAATGGATGAAAGCAAAATCCTGTGAAAAACGGATGGTGGTGAATATTTACAAATTAAAAAATGTGCCATAGAAAGGAATATCCCACTAAATCGGAACGTGTGAAAAAGACTGCTGAGACTGCTGGCATATCGTTGGCTACGGTATATAACATTTTAAAAGAATATAATTTTTTAAATGAAATTAGATAATGTAATTGATAACACTGACGTGTCACTGACCATATTTGACTAAAGATTGATGATGGGCTGCAGCGTCATCATAGTGGACACATTACTGCGATCGCCAATCCGCTTGCCCAGCGTGGCGATTATGGGCATTTACCTCCTAATGCGTCTATACGCATAGTTAATAGGAGAGGCCTACGTCCAGCGGTGGACTATCATAGGCTGATGATGATGATGATGAATAGATAACCAAGGATCGGACAAACGCCCGTCATTTGGAAAAAATAACCTTGTTCCGTACAGTAGAGACTTCCTTATCTTATGATGTTAACATATTTTATTTTGTAAGATATTTTTTTAATAACACTATCACAAAGTATCGCTTTAGGAGATCCCAACTTCTTCTTACTTTTATGTACCCTGATTGTGAATTTATGACAAATAAACGACTTAGAATTTTTGATATTTAATTTTGATCTATTGAGTGTATATCTATTAATTGTCTTCTTCGGTTACCGCGATAGTTATCATGAAATAAAACGATTTAAACGAATTACATTGCGTATATTAATTAACGTTGTAACGACGTTTCGAACAATCATGGTATGCACAAGTATCTAAGATATAGTTGGGATCTCCTAAATAGATATTTTGTGTTCGTATTATTAAAAAAAAACATATTAAATAAATGTCTTAAATTAATAAAATATGTTAACATCATAAGATAAGGAAGTCTCTACCATACGGAACAGGGTTATGTTTTCAAAATGACGGGCGTTTGTCCGATCCTTGTAGATAACACTGTGGAAAAAAATATTATAAACGTTGGTGGTTCCGAGTCCTCGGACTCTTCCACTGACAGTGAATAAAACTATGTATGTCATCCGAGTTTTATTTTCTAATTTGTTACCAAATTCAAACTACATTTAGAGCGTCCCAGACCGCCTATAATGGCGACAAATACTAAACGACGTTGCCGATGCGTAGGGTTGTCTTAGTATTGTTATCTGCTCAGTCTTTATGACACCGTGTCCGTTTTTACACCGATAGTTTTAATCCTTAAATGCATGACTTTTAAAAGTATTGGGAGTGCATAATGTAAGCCAGATTAAAATGCAAATATTGTTAAATTTTAGACTGTAAACTTCATTAAATTTAGTAAATGTAAAATCGGTACGATATTAGTTACAAATAAAAAAAAATACTTTGTTAAAAACCGCCAAACACTAAACGAAAACTTTCAATATATATCTTTTTTCTAAATTGCCGCCGTCTTGCTTATAAAACACTTATAACTTTTTTAAAATACAGTTTTGCCAACAAATTAATAATAAATGTGAAAACTATGCGTTCAGCTATCTGTAAATATCAAATGATATGTATATACATAAGTTCCGAGAAATTCAGTGGTATCGGCCGAAATCGAAAAAGGAAGGTTTACGACCACTGCTTCTTTGTTCACCCGTTTGACAGATAATTCTAATCTTAAATAAAACGAAGTATAGTTAGTAAGAGTGGGCACTAAGGTATCGACAAATCTGTAAAGTACGGGTATTCTCTGATCTGTCTCTCACAACAAGTCGATAAAATTTAAAACATCACTATTGTCCGCCATATTGATTTCAATTTTTGGCACTTCTGCAGTACGGGTGTCAACCCCAGTTGCCAGCAAAAAAAGCGGTAGTTTTAAAAATATATTTATAACAGAGCCATCTACCGAAACATTAGGGTATTTTTTTCTTTGCATCTATACTTATCCCAAAGCATATTGTGACCGCTATTGCCAAGATACAAGGTCTAGTTTTGAATTAAAAAAATATTAAACGTGACCAGTACTTCGATCAACTATAGTTGACACCCGTACTGCACGGCTGTTGCCTTGGTGGCAACTCTGGTTGACACCCGTAGGTAAAGGGTTAATGATACCCCACACTATAGGATTAGAGCAAATAAAAAAAACTTCCCTACTTCACCAATTGGGTAGGTATAGGTAGGTACCTACCCGAAAAAAAATTTTCGTTCTAGTTTTCATTGTACTACTTTGTTGGCATGAATAATAATATGTAGGTATACTTGTACCAAATTCCAGATTTCTAGTATTAACGGTCACTGAGCTATGCTGCGGACAGACGGACAGAATTATAAGGGTTCCGTTTTTGCCATTTTAGCTACGGAACCCTAATGAACACTTGAAATACGTAGGTCACACCACACCAAAGGGTCACACTGAAAGTTTACGGGAATCTAGGATATTGTATTAATTATCCAACTGCCTTTCTTAACTATTTTTTATAATTTGTACTTTTTAATACAATTGAACCAACCCTCAAAGTTCATACTCATAACCCATTTTTGCTAGGTCACTTTTTGTATGAAAATTTTCAGTTTTCGGAATTTTATAGGAAGGTTTGAGTAGTCCATTGAGACTAAAATGTTTTTAATGGATTTTTTTCTAGTGAGTCATATTAGTCATAAAATATATTGATACCTAAGGATGTTCGAATTTCCTAACATATTTTATTTATGACTTCTCCATTTACCACATTATAGTGCGATTTAAAATTATGGGGATGGTCGTTAAAAGACGTTGATGTTTATAAGCAATATAAGCATCTTAAAAAAATCTAAAGCAATACGATTTGTGAAAACTATTACAAGCAGTCCTACAAGAACTATGGGTGTTGTTATCGGGTCCATATTGGCACTTACACAATTTTTTCTTCGAATATTTTTACTAATACCGTTTTTTACTCATAATCATCATTACTTCGAAAAATTTTTCTCATAACGATTTTCATTTCGAAATTTTATCCTCCTAAAGTCGTCAAGTAGATTAATCTATACCCATAAAGTTATTTGAAATAAATTGTTTATTTATAAACATTTTCCCATTAAGTTCACCCTGTTGTGGCATGATTATTTTATGAATAATTCTATATTTATGACATAAACTATGTAGTCATAATGGGCTTTGTGCAGAAACTATTGTGGCATACTCAACTTTAGCATATTTCGTTGTGGCAGATTTCGAGTTGTTCGAATATTATTCGAGCATAATTTCGATGCTCCTATTTATGACGAGGCACAATCTGGATGTGCGTAAAAAGTATCGGCATAGTTTGTTTTAGCATAACAGGGAAGGAGGTTACTCTCGAGTCTCTCGACTTAGTCTTCTAACCTAACCTATCCGAGTCGGATCTGCGGCGGAAGGTTTTGTTCGCTCGCTTCGCTCGCTCACTGCAGAATTTTTTATCCTCACAACAAATTCTACCTGACGAAAAATCCAAGTTTCGAACATGTGGCTATATGCCCAAAAAAATATGCAAATCTGATTTCTGTCTTATAACACTCGGCGTAAATAATGATATGCCAAGATAGTTTCGGACAAAATAATGTTCGAAATATTGTTATTTATGCCAAGTGATGTTTCTGCCTTTAAGATCATGCCAAAATAGATTATGCCAAGTCTGTAATGTCCTAAGCGTTTCGGACAAAAAAAGTTAGTACAGTACTCTGCCACAACCTGATTTGTGCAGGTAGCTAATGTTTACAGTAATAGTACGATTTATAATTAATTAAACAAAAATAATTCATACATAAAACCCAGTACAGATAAAAATAAATATAACATTAGAGTATATAGCATAAAATAAGTACCTATAGTGAAAAATTATATACCTAAACATAAAAGTTAGTACTAAAAATATATATGAAAAACGACATTATGAACATAAATAATACGAAGTGATTATTTCTGAACAAAGATTACTTCTAAATACCGATCATTATGATGTTAAATTGTATAAGGAACATTTTCGGAGTTCCAATAATCTAAGTTGCAATTTTATAAACACTTTGGCGCACCCGTTGTTATCAAATAAGAAGTAGTGTAAAAACGCTACAAAATCAAAATTTTGGGTGAAAATCGAAAAATATCCCGACACACAATTTTCAATTTGCATGAAATCCTACAATACAGGTGCTAACCGAATAAATTATACTTCAAAAAAAAAATACTAAAGAGTTATATTTTCCGAAAATAATTATTTGTATACGCTGAGTGATCTGAGGGTCATTCCCGAAACTATCATTGTGACCTACGTTCTGCTCGAAAAATATTTGATTATATATGGAAATCATATGGACTCCAATTGTCGGAAATAAATGCTTTTTATTTTATTTTATTTTTATTTTTTTATATTTTATTCAGTAACACTTCAATCCCTTACGACACCCGCAGGAGGAGTTGGGGTGGTGACAAATGTATTCTTTCTATGCATAAGGTTTACCCTTAAAAAGATCACTTTCTGAGCATATGCATTGTAAATGTATTTCATTAATTAGTATTTTATTTAGCTATGTTATTTCCCTTAAAAAAGTAAAAGATAATGCACATTCTAAGCCCCTGCCGCGTGAAGCCCTGCGTATGCATTTGAAATTAATAAAATGTTCTTTGATATTATTTTTATTTCCTCTTTCTGAGGCAATTATAAATGGTATTGAATGTGATCATAGATCAAAGTCAATTAAAATTAGGCAGGACAATGAGGGTTTTCTGAAATGACGCTCACCAGGGCGGCAGCACTGAGGCGTCAGGTCCAGAAACTTGTCTAAATTCTCAGAGCGCCTTTCTTTGGGGCTAGATAATTGAGTTTCTTAGCGGGACCTCACGGCTAAGTGGCGCCAACTAGTGGCATACGTTTTAGAGAAAACCCTCATTCACAGTTCAGAAAATTGTATCACAAATGACCATGGGCACCGTGGTATGGAAAGCGCACCAAAAACCGAGCTGAAAGTTGTGTCATTATGTATTTACATTTATTTAATTTCACTCTATGGGCACTACCTATGTTTAATCCAATATCATATCAAATTAATAACATCTTTGTTGTTTATCAGTTTTGAAAACAATTAACATCTCAGAACAAGTTTTTGAAATATTAATTAAGGTCCGACCGAGATCTCGGTCTCGGTCTCGGCATTCTCGGCCAAAAATCGAGCCGAGATATCCCTCTCGGCTCTCGGCCGAAAATGGCCAGGACTCTCGGCCGTGTCCGAGATTCTTAATGAGCTGTAATTGGCGAGCTTGACGTCATCTCGCGAACTTACTACGATTTTATTGGTGTCATATTGACATGAACTGACTTCAATTTCACTTTGATATGAACGGAAGGAATATTTTAGAGTAAGCGACCCCTATCATACTATCGATAAATATACCTAAAATTCGAATACCGGTTTGTGGGTGTATGTAGGTACCTACATAAAAAATTTCAAAAAAAGGAAATATCCGAAAAAAAATGCTGTATTTAGTTTGACGTAGGAGTTACTATAGGTATTTGCTAGGGTTTTTTTATGTAATTTATACGTTTTTTATCCTTTCTACCAAGTCTCGGTCTCGGTCTCGGCCGACACTAAAACATGGGTCTCGGTCGGACCTTAATATTAATAGACCTCCGTCCTTGTTCGAAAATCATTTAAATTTACTTATTTACCAGTAGATTTTCGGTGAATCGTAATATCGTGATGAAACCGGCATGTCATACTCATAAAATTTGGCTTCTCATCTGTGATGTTTAGATTGCGGTCGGTAAAGATGCCTATGTAGACTCTTGGGGCTAGGTCACGGAACATAAACTCGGGCTGCTAAGCGATGAT
This sequence comes from Thaumatotibia leucotreta, assembly GCA_025490895.1. NCBI lineage: Eukaryota > Metazoa > Arthropoda > Insecta > Lepidoptera > Tortricidae > Thaumatotibia > Thaumatotibia leucotreta. The sequence continues at coordinate 30,743 of JALPQI010009446.1, forward strand.
AAAAGAAAAAATGTTAGTACCTACCGTAAAACCATACAACTAATACTAACTAATACTAATACTAATAGTCCAGTAGGTACTACAAAATATGGTCCAAAAGTTCAACTTCTAACAAAGCAATAATGGAAATCTTTTATTTTGGTTTTATCTAAGTTTTTTACCAGGAGACTTTGTGTAACAAGTGCGTCAATTACATAATAATTATACCAAATCGAAGATATTTGACTTATATTTGGACCATAGTTGGGAGCTATTGGACTATATTTGGGTAGTTTTACGGTACCGTAAAAACCACCTAGCTCAAAAACAATGAAAAACAGTAAACAGTAGTCGAAAAACAATGGTCCAAAACTTAATCGAATATCTTCCATTAGATGTAAATGTTACATTAATCGTGCTATTCATAGGCAAAAACCAATAATTCGTAATGAAAAAAAAAACAAAATTAAAAAGAAGATTGGGACTGATTTTTTTTTGGGTATCAACAGCAGTACATAAGAAATTTACGAATTGAAATTGTGGACCATAGTACGTTCTTCTAGAAGAAGAAGAACAGCAGTACATAAGAAATTTACGAATTGAAATTGTGGACCAAAGTTGCAGTATTGGACCATAGCTGGGTGGTCTTACGGTACCCTAGATAAAAAAACCGGCCAAGAGCATGTCACCCTACAGGTTCCGTAGTTGGTAAAAACGTCTGGGCCCATAATTTGAAGTTTAAAGCATTCTTTTCTATTAATAGTTAGTATGAAAGGTCGCAGCAGTCCGCTGGATGTGGGTGGCACGGGTGCGCCAAAGTATTTATAAAATTGCAACTTAGATTATTGGAACTCCGAAAATGTTTCTTATACAATTTAACTTCATAATGATCGGTATTTAGAATAATCTTTGTTCATAATTATCATCACATAGAATTATTTATGTTCATAATATTGTTTTTCATACATATTTTTAGTACTAACTTTTATGTTTATATAATTTTTCACTATACTTATTTTATGCTATATATTCTAATGTTATAGGTATTTATTTTTATCTGTACTGGTTTTATGTATGAATTATTTTTGTTTAATTAAATATAAATCGTACTATTACTGTAAACTAGCTACCTGCACAAATCAGGTTGTGGCAGAGTAGGTACTGTACTAAACGGGTTCCCTCTAAACTTTTTTTGTCCGAAACGCTTAGGACATAACAGACTTGGTATAATCTATTTTGGCATCAACTTAATGAGACAGAAACATCAGTTGGCTTAAATAACAATATTTCGAATATTATTTTGTCCGAAACTATCTTGGCATATAATTATTTACGCCGAGTGTTATAAGACAGAAATTAGATTTGCATTTTTTTTTGGGAATGTAGCCACATGTTCAAAACTTGCCTTTTTCGTCAGGCAGAATTTGCTGTGAGGGCGAAAATTTCTGCAGTGAGCGAGCGAAGCGAGCGAACAAAACCTTCCGGGGCAGATCCGACTCGGACAGGTTAGGTTAGAAGACTAAGGCGGGAGCTTTGCTCCCGCCTTAGTCTTCGAGGTTATTTTTTTTTAGCAACCTAGAAAGTACTCAGCTCAGTAACACAGTAAGTAACGTACAGAATATTACTACTACCTCGATTATATTGAGAGGTTGTAATTATTCCTTCTCTGTTATGCTAAAACAAACTATGTCGATACTTTTTATGCACATCCAGATTATGCATCATCATAAATAGGAGCATCGAAATTATGCTCGAATAATATTCGAACAACTCGAAATCTGCCACAAAGAAATATGCTAAAGTTGAGTATGCCACAACAGTTTCTGCACAAAGCCCATTATGACTACATAGTTTATGTTAGGTATTCATAAAAGAATTATACCACAACAAAGTGAACCTAATGGGAAAATGTTTATAAGTAAACAATTTATTTCAAATAACTTTATGAGTATAGATTAATCTACTTGACGACTTTAGGAGGATAAAATTTCGAAATAAAAATCGTTATGAACATTGTAGGTAGAAGTATAATTTTTAGTAAGAAAAAAAGTATGAGATAAAATTTTCGGAGTAATGATGATTATGAGTAAAAAACGGTATTAGTAAAAATATTCGAAGTAAAAATTGTATAAGTGCCAATATGGACCCGGGTGGCACAGGACCGGTCATTGTGGCAATCTTTGGGGAAGCCTATGTTCAGCAGTGGATGTCTTTCGGCTGATATGATGATGATGATGATGATGATGATGAAAGATCACTGAACTGCGGACAGACAGAAATACAGACGAAACTATAAGGGTTCCTAGTTTACAACGGACAAAAAATCCCATTCAGTATCATAATATATTCCGAAGAAAAAAAGAAAAACATTGTTTTTCGTGAAACAACTTGTATTTTATTTTTATGTAAGTGACAGTAAAGAAGGCAACTAATGAAAATGAAATAAGTATGTTGTTCTGTTTTTCCAAGTGACAACTGAATCGGCTCTAATAGTTAGTGGAAAAATAATCAAAACCAACATTCCGAGTACTTCCGGAGGCAATGGAAATTTAATTTTTTCCTGTATTTGTACATAGGTATATCTGAACGGAAGGCGCAGCGTGGGTAGGCCCCCCACAAGGTGGACTGATGACCTGGTGAAGGTCGCAGGAGTCCGCTGGATGCGGGTGGCACAGGACCGGTCATTGTGGCAATCTTTGGGGAGGCCTATGTTTAGCAGTGGACGTCTTTCGGCTGATATGATGCTGATGATATGAAGGAGTCTGTTACATTTTAAAATGCCAGTCATATACCTAACAGAAGCTTCTGATACTTATTGACATTCTTCATGACACAAGGAATGAAACGTAGGATGCGAGAGAATTTGCAATTTAAATAAAATTCTGGAATAGATATTTACCTGCATAATACTTGGTGTAAACTGTAAGCGTGTTCTGAAGAATCGTTGACGTTTGATTATTCAAACAACTTCAAGCCTTTTAAATATTGTAAATAAATAGCCGAATATCTCGCACTGAAAAAAATATTTAACTGAACTACTTTGGCTATTTCATCATTAACCATAATTCGGTATGGCGTTACTAAAGTTAATTTCTATTAACAAACAGGTTTGCGTATTAAAAACCAAACGGATAATGTTATTCTAAGTTGGGCTATTCGTAAATAAATGCTTGTATACGTGTTACATTAAAACAGTAAACAAATTCAAGCGTTCACATGTAAATAAACCGCTTGGTCTAATTTAAGAGTAAGCATTGACAATATGCAACAAAAACCAAGTCCTAGCTTCTAACAAAGACGATGCTATTATCCATAACATAAAATTGTTTAGATTTAACTCAACAATGATTTGCTATTATAATACATAATTTTTGTTACATATAACCAGTTTTGTCTAGTAGAGTAAAACCAAATACGGGTTTGCTACTCTAGCAGACCATTCGCTTTATCTAACCAAATAAAATGCAATGTGTAACCAAACGTACTTCATTATATAGACAATACTTAGCATAGAAATAACCAAACGCTTTTTTTGCGTTGCGTTACACCCCCCTCCCCCGCACCGCGCGGAAAACCTGTTTATACTCGTCGTGTCCGCCCGGCAATCAGATGCATCGTGTTGTTTTTTTTTACTCACTTCTCTTACGTTACATCTCGCTAAACTTCGATTTCATCTCGATAAACAATAAAAACATTTCTTGGCGATCTGTGTTTGTGTGATGTGTATGACATAATGTATGTCAAGTTACTTGAATATTCCAAAATGGAAGTTGTACCTCCACCAGCAGACACCCTCGGAGACTACCTTCGGGAATGAGGATTAGAAGGTTACATAAGGACATTTCAAACCATGTTATGTCTTTGTAAACCAAATAATTTTAATTTCTTCATTTTCCTTGTAATCAAAGAGACTCTGAAACTATTGTATCAAGCAAAATAATGGAATTACTAGTAAAATAAATTGGTTTACAAAGATACTCTGTGCAATGAAAATCTATAAAGTGATGCAAAAAGTACTTTTGCTCGCGATTGTATTATTGATTGATTGATTATTTTGATTACTATACCGTTCTTATAAATGACTATGAATGTTTCTATTATTTGAATGTTTCTATTATTACAATTAATAAAGTTAATTAAAATAAATGTTTCTTTTTTTGCTCGTTTAGTATTACTTCTTTTTGGGTAATCATCGATGTGGCTTATACACCCTACTTGTAGTTAAATGAGTTGTAAATAGGGCTCACTGCCTGTATAAAATCCAGTACGTCTCATCACCAGGGGATAAGAAAGGTGACGATGAGACGTACTGGATTTTATACAGGCAGTGAGCCCTATTTACAACTCATTTGATATTTTTCTGTATATGATCCACGTATTTTTGTCATGTATAACCTATTCATTTGGTTGGAAGTAGGCAAACTATTTGGTCAAAATAATTAAACATTTGGCTGTATATGAACAACGTATTTTTGTCGTGTATAACCTATTCGTTTGGTTACATGCAGGCAAATAATTTGGTTAAATATAATGAAACAAATTGCTTAAAATAATACTCTAAATTGGTTATAGGTAACAAAAAAGTTATGTTAAACATTACTGAGCCAGTTGGTTTAGGCGTAGCAGAAAAATTGATTAAAGTAAGTTGTGAATTCAGTAACATTTTGACAAACAGTAAATTTGTTATCAACATACAGCACGTCTACAATAACTGAATTGTAAACTAAATATAACTGAACTTATGGTAATATACAACAGACAGTTTTCACACGATATAACTAATATTGTTTAGCAATACACAACATCAATTGTTTAGTAGAAAATTAACCGAACTGATTTTGGTAAGATATTGCATTACTTCGCTCGTCACTTTTTTTAAGTTACAGGTTGACGAAAGTTCGGTTACCATTAACAAATTATTTTTTTCAGTGCGGGGCCATCATAAGCAAATTGACTTAGGCCCACAAATTGCTGAATTAAGACTTGTATTTGGATATGAACCAATGGCCGTTGGGGCGGAAAGGTTCTCAAGTGGCGGCCTCGTACCGGAATGCGCAGTGTGGGTAGGCCTGCACAATGTGGACTGATGACCTGGTGAATGTCGTAGGAGTCCGTTGGATGCGGGTGGCACAGGACCGGTGATTGTGGCAATCTTTGGGGCAGGTCTATGTTCATTAGTGAACGTCTTTCGGCTGATATGATGATCATGTTTATGATGATTTGGTTATGAAACGACGATTACACTTAAATACAGCGTGTGTATTTGATACGGGCGAATATTTTAGTGGCGATTACCATCGGACCTAATGCACCTGTTTACATAAATTACTTTATTAATTTAAGTTTTTTTTTCATACAAAATAATCGAGCACGCAATGTATTGCATCTACTGGTAGCCACATCGCTTAAAGTAGGCATAAATATCTAAACGTTTTACGAGTGTCATGTCAGTAAAGTTGGTCGGCATACATTGCTGGTGGGTTACACTTTAGAAAAAATCATCACACCAAAACAACAAAATTTAACGAAATTATTATCATATACGACACGTAGGATCAGATATTATAGCTGGATTAATTATTCGCCTGTTTCAAATACCCACGCTGTATAATAAACATAAAAATAGTACAATACGACACAAGTGCGGAAAACAGGGAATCCGAAACGAGTGGCGATGTTTTAAACAGGGAGTGTTTTAAATCGACACGAGTTACGAATTTCCTTTTTGCACGTCTCTCGTACAACGTTTTTTAGTACAGATGGCCCTCCAAAGTTGGACTTCTCACTCCTCGCACTAGAACCTAAAAAAGGCACCATCTGTACTAAAATGATTATATGAAACGTTCCTTTTTAGTTACCAAAACAACGGAGATCAACCATTAAAATTCCACCTTGTATTCAACCAAAATAAGCTCGAGGAAAACTGTAAGCCGAATACGTATAAAAATAAATGGCTAAATCAAGCAGATCGCAAATAGAAGTAATAACAAAGATTTGTACGTGGTAATGAAATCGAGAAACAGAACGCAAATTAAGACAGACCGACTTCACCCCCGGGGAGAGCTTAGCCTTAAGCCCGTCTTCCAGTCAAAGATTTAAATAGCGACGGCTCGCTCCGGGATTTTCCAGTTTATTGTGTATTTATAGAGAAGTGTAGTACCGCACACCGTAGGTAGTATGATTTAGAAATAGGATTTGCAAATATTCGAAAGATTCGGTATTCGAATACCTATTCGGTTTTTATTTTGAGAAATACGAATATTCGAATAGTTTTCAGAATATAATAAAAAGCTGAAAATTTAGGTGAAATCACTTTGTTTTGCCTATTTACCTCCAATATTTTAATAAGACGTGATATTCTGCAGTAATCTACAAAAAAATTATCAGCATGCTTGGTTCGTTTTGGGAGACCTTGTCTCGAAAGTTCGTAAAAAGTCCCCAAATTCGTTTTCTACCTCTCTAGAGGCCTACGTCCAGCAGTGGACTATCATAGGCTGATGATGATGATGCATGGCTGGGCCTTAGGAGGATAGTATTAGTAACTTAGCGGCTTATTAAGTTAGGAAATTAATTATTTCTGTTAATTATTTATTTCTTCAATGGTGGGCGGTTAGCTATAGCCTAGCTATAGCTACTCTGCCGGTGTAACTCCGCGGCGGCGATAACTTACTCGCTCCGCTGTCAGTTCGACGCGTGATCCCGCCCGCGGTGCCCGATTGTGCTGAAATACTGAAAATTCATTCAGGTAACTTTATTTTATCTAGCTCTTTATAACGCCTAACTCGCTCATAAAGTATGTCTAGATATAACTTTTATGACCTCAATATGGTCGGTTTTAATTTAAATCGAGATGTCGATAAACTCTACTATCCAAAAAATGCAAGTACCATTTTTACGTGTTTTTTTCTTTTTTTTTAACGAATTTATTTTCAAGACTACAATTTATGTACATAGATTAAATAGTACAAATAAATTAGTTTTTTCTTGTATTTTGCAATGTTAAAGTTGCAGAATATTCTCAAAACTGCCTAAAATTACTGGAAAGTTTCATAAGAATATTGTCAATTATGAAAACATCTCGTCGGAGCACTGCTAACTGTAATACATACAATAAAAACTACAAAATGGCGGATATTACAGTTTATACTAAATTGTTAGTTGTCTTGAAACATGGGCGGCTAGAAGTTCTTTCTAGTATAACTCTACTGTGGCTACTTTATCAGTGTAGCCCCGTGGTTGTTTACTACCTATTAAAAATACACAATGCTAAGCTATAGCCTAGCTATCGCTACTCTGCCGGTGTAACCCCTCGGCGGCGATAACTTACTCGCTCCGCTGACAGTTCGACGCGTGATCCCGCCCGCGGTGCCCGATTTTGCTGAAATACTGAAAGTTCATTCAGGTAACTTTATTTATTAAAACTTTTTGCAAATAGTTATTTATCAATAAATTTAAAAGAGGTAACAATCATACCTGATATGAAACTGGCGGTTCCGGGTTCAAACCGCGGCGGGGATATTTATTTGGAATGAAATGAATAAATTTACTAGCACGGATATTATACAGTGTGTAAATCTAATACGGGCAATCAATTAAACCAGGCATGGGATTCATTAGTGTAATCATGGATTACAAGGTTTTTTTTAAAGTTACTCTTAATTATGACCCCACAGAATTTTTTAAAGATTGTTGGAAGATGTAGGTACGAACATTTGTTATTGTTGTTATGATAGTTATGTCATCTGCTTTTGAAATTAGTTGTCAACGAGTGTTTAACTCGCGTATGTTGCTCTACATTGCGCGCCGAATTATTTTGTATGGAAAATTTTGTTGCTCTAATTTGAAGTAAAAGTTATTTGAATGTACTTATTGTCGTAAACTAACGTTAAGAGCTTCGCCCGTATTAGACTTACACCCTGTATACCTACCGCGAAGTCGGGTTATATTAGCTCTAGGGGGTAACATTCTCCACAGGAAAAAAATCGCTTTGATTGACTTAAATAAATATAAAGATGGCATCTAACATTTTAACTAAACGTTGTCAAGCAAATAATCTTTTTTTTTCATATTTATTTTCGAAACTACAATTTATATACATAGATTATATCTAACTAATCTACTTAACCTAGCCTATATCTACTGCCTTTGTGGCATTGTACCGAGGATGCTGGCGGCATTTCCTCGCTGTATCGCAATACTGATGCGTTTATGCGAGGAAGACGCCTATTTTTAATAGTTTAAATATAAGATATCACATACCAAGTTAAGTCTCTGTTTGCAAGTTTCATTTGTTATTATTATGTAGGTATATGTACGTAATTTATGTAGGTATATATATTATTTTTATTTACTTTATACTTATTATGTAACTTTAACTCTGCATTTATCGCACCACCTACATATTTTCTGCTTTGTCTGAAGGTTGACTGGTAGAGAATGCCTTGTAGCATTAAGTCCGCCTTTTGTAAAATTTTATTTTTCTTTTTGTGCAATAAAGATTAAATAAATTAATAAATACCAAAGTAAAAATACAAAGTTTACCAACGCCGACCGTAGGATTTGAACCCACATCCTGAGTTTTCCTGGCTGATGCCTAAACCACTCGGCCACTCTAGCTGCGGACATCAGTCGAATTTCTCGGGTACCTTATTACCTTACCTATTTACTCTTACCACTCACGCCATACCAGAATGCTGGAAGGGATTAGGATAGGACGAGGTGGCTATAGCACGTACCTATTGCTTGCCCCTTAGAGTATGGTCAAAAGCGCCTAGCCTTATATCAGATTGCATATAAATATATATACCCGAGAAAACGCTTTTTTCTAGTGGCAAAGGTTGTTGTACAGAGTACCTACACACTATAATAATTATCAACAGTGATCGTAGTTTTTTCAGGATTTTTGGTGCAGTGCTAGGGTTGTCAGTAGTGTTCAATATTAAATTGTTTAAAACATGAATTAAATTAAATAAAAAATAAAAATGGAAAAGCGTGCAACACAGAAAATATTTACTGAACATGGTAAAACTCAACTGAATGTGTATAATGAAATAAACGGTTAATTTACTACGAGTATAATTATATGTACCTATTATTTATCTTTGTCAGCCTCCGTAGCCTAGTTGGTAGTAACCCTGCCTACGAAGCTGGAGGTTCCGGGTTCGAATCCTGGCAAGGGCATTATTTGTGTATTTATTTATCACAAATATTTGTTCCTTGGTCGTGGCTGTCTATGTATTTAAGTATCTATATGTATCTATCTATTATACAGGGTGTAAGTCTAATACGGGCGAAGCTCTTAACGGGTGTTAGTTTACGGCATAATATGTACATTCAAATAACTCTTACTTAAAATTAGAGCAACAACATTTTTCATACAAAATAATTCGGCGCGCAATGTAGAGCAACATACGCGAGTTAAACACTCGTTGACAGCTAATTTCAAAAGCAGATGACATAACTGCCATATCAACAATAACAAATGTTCGTACTTACATACCTACATTACCTACATTGCTGCTCCGATAATCTTAAAAAAAATCTGTGGCGTCATAATTAAGAGTAACTTTAAAAAAACCTTGTAATCCATGATTACACTAATTAATCCCATGCCTGGTTTAATTGATCGCCCGTATTAGATTTACACACTGTATATATCGTCGCTTGGTACCCACATCACAAGCCTTAATTGAGCTTACCGTGGGACTAAGTCGATTTGTGTAATATGTCCCAAGTTATTTATTATTTTTTTTTTTTTTATATATTATGTGAAAATTTATGTCACATAAGTAGTTTGTTTACAATAAATCGCGATTCAAACGAGTAAACTTCTTTACATTTGATGATTGTTGAGACTAAGTCGTAGTGGTGCTTCGAAAATATCAACGAAAAAATGTCCAAGGTCTAATTATTAATAAGTTTATAAACATACAAAATTTTGACATGTTGCATTTTACTATCTCTCGATTATGTGCAGTGTGCACCCTAACATCTATCGATTATAACTTAAACAAAAAATTCGGAATATAAACAAGCTGTATGCTTAGCACATGATTGGCGCGACAGTATCTCGCCGCGAGATAGTCTATCCGTCCCTCTTTTGTTAATATAGCTAGTGAAGGACGGGAGATCTATCTCGCGGCGACATACTCGCACCAATCATGTGCTAAGCCTGCTGGTTGCTGTTCAACAGGGAAATCAAGATTATGAAATTTAAAGAAATTATGGTTTAGAGTAATAAATGTTATACACAAATATATTTATTTATTTAAACTTTATTGCACAAAAGTAAAACTTAACGTACAAAAGGCGAACTTAATGCCATGAGGCATTCTCTACCAGTCAACCTTAAGGCAAAGCAGAGAGATTGTGGGCGGTGCTACATCTATCCAGTTAAATAATAGGAACAAAAACATATATATCATATCTATACCTACACAAATATATACACGAACTAACTACATACATACATTAAAATACATATTAATATACTGATTAAGTAAAACAATACTATTTATTTTTCAATTCTAGCATAATTTTAAACGTCAATTATATTACACATCGACAACCCCTTGGTCGCTGTCGTGTGTCATTTGACGTCATCGCACCAAAAACGCTGGAAATAGTACGATCACTGCACTGATTATAGTGATTATCAATAACTTCCGTAACACAATGACTCGATCGTGATTTTACTATGTAATTATCAACTTATTCATTTGTGAATTCTTCATCGCAGTTTATCCATTCCTTTATCCGTTCCTACGCGAACAGATAATCGCGACCCACACGTTAAAAAAAAAAAACACCGACATAGGAGTAAAGTATTATCTAAAGAAAATACCCGATGGATCCCATTTTCAGCAGATTTTTTATT